>RXPK01000123.1:444285-583664 GCA_004143645.1 Protaetia brevitarsis
AAAAATAACTCGTATCGCATTATAAACTCTATGGACTTCAGTCAAGATTTGAAGAGAGAAATTATTTGCTTTTGAATCTCATGTAGCTTGGAATCAAGATTTCGAGTTATTTTTTTTTATGATTTTGAGGAACATTGCCACGAAAAAAGAAACAATTTGTTCCAGCATTTACTAAACTAAAATTAAGGTTTTAGTGAATTTTATTCTGAACATTTTTTGGCGGATTATTTTCGTATGGTTTTCTATTTTTTATTTCTATTTCTTTTTTTATATCTAGAAGCATATCTTTTATTATAAAAATCATTCTTTGTTTGCTTTTCATATTCAATTTTAGAACAATCAGATCTTGTGTTTTTGTTGATTGTTATCAGAAGTTTATGCGGTTGGATATCTACTTGGTATAAAATCAGAATATTTCTTTCTACACTGATATGTTTATTACACAACCTCTAGTATGGAAAAGAATAAGTAGTACTTAGTTCTGTTTACTACAAATATTTACGAAATATGCACTGTTACATAATGCGGTTGCAATATTATCGGTAAAAGTCTTCCAAGTAGCCATCTCTGAAATGATGTTTACTTCGTGAGAGTGTATTTGTGAATGCTGAGGACGAGCATGGCTAAAAGTCGACCATTGTAAAGAGGGGTGGTACGTCGCACTATTCTATTATAATTAGTACGATTTGACAACGTGTTGCTGGTTGCTGTTTTCTAATGGTTATCTATGGAAAGCCACATACAAAATGAGAGCGTTCTATAAACCTGCGATTGCTTATTAGTATGACTCATAAACAACAGTTAATATTATCATCATTTGATAATTATTAGATAATAATTATCAAATGATAATTAAAAAATTATAATTTACGTTAGAGATAAAAGAAAAAAGGAAATAATAAAATCAATAATCAATAATGAATTTAATTGCCTATAGAATTAATGATCATACATAGACTAAGTCCACTATAAAAACTGAAGCTTCTCCGACACCACGCTTTGGTTGGCAAATAGGTATACACTGAGGTATACACTATGTGTATTATTATTAAATTAATGATTAGTTATTTGCTTTTAAACTGTTTTAAAACATTTTTAAGTAGTCAATATAAACAGGAATTTCGAAGTATTTTGTAGTTTAGTTACTATGCCAATCTATTTACACGATTAAATACCGATATTTCAACTGAAGTTATTTAAACTATCTTCAATAATGTAACCTTTTTAAATAGGTTTCATCCAAGGATTTATTAGACAGTTTAAAAACCATAGCTCGGTTAGCACGGCCTTCAGTGAAAATAATTTTGAGAGAAAAAAGTGTTACAGGTACCTTAATGAAAAAAGGCTTCACTTTCACCGATTAGGCAAATACCTTTGATTTCAGAAACGATTAAATGTTACAATTCAAATATAAGAAAAAAAAAAACTAGCGCGTTCCTTTTGGCGTGAAACCTCAGTCAGTCACTCGCTTTATTGTTTCATCATGTGCATGTGCAGAACGGTTCCGATTCATAATCAGTTCGATTACGTGACAGCAAAGTAAGATTTCGTATATCCACTCCTGCATTTTTTACTCTACAAGTAATTTTGCGCAGATAAACTTTAGGTTGTTCTAATTGTAAGTATCATGTCTACAGCTGAAATTTATTATAATAATCAGTAGATAATCTTCGTTATATTTCTTGATATTTTGCCTTTATGTGTGGCGTTAAATTAAGTCGTTTATTGCTGTATATACGCAATAACAGCACCTTAAAAATAAAAAAACAATGTATGAGTTACTCACCTGTGATATAAAGCAGGTAACAGAAATAATTTGAATTAAACTATAAAGACGTTATTTCAACGATTTTTCAAGTCCATTATTACATAAACTAATAGTAGAAGTAGCTCTTCCCGGCAACCTAATCACTACTAATCCACTATGCGTGGATTTTAGTGTGTAGTGGCCAAGTGAGCAAACGTGAAGAGTTTGACGGCCTTATTTGCGATATAAAATAAATAGAACGAAAGATGCGAAAAAAAAATCGTGACATTTTGCGCCGTAATTATGTGTATAAAAAACTGTGAAATCTTATCCTATGTTGACTATATTGGAAAAGTGAAGAGTAATTTATGAGCGCGATGACATATGTGACGGTAGTGGTATTTTTGCATTTTTAAGGCAACTTTACAGTTCGCAATTTTTTTTTAACAATAAAAATTGCATGCAATTAAAATAAGCGCATGCGGCATTCAATTGTTTTTCTTTTACTTGTATTGCATGTGCAATACACGGAATTAGAGCATGCGTTTATTAAGTATATTATTAAGTGTTTATAACAGATAACACCTAAATGGTTTTGACGGAAACATGCAAACTGTTGAATTATTATTGTAGACAACGCCTATGCTTTTTCACCCTCAAACGCATTAAAACTTTTCTGAGAAGCACAATGTCAGAAGATCGATTGAACGCATTGGCGGTCCTATCAATAAAAAAGAAGTTAATTCAGTCTATGCTGGATTTTGACAATAAAGTCATAGACGGCTTTGCCAGCATGAAAAATAGGAGAATGGATTTTATGTATAAAAGATAGGCAAGTTCTTATTTTGTGCCCACCCTCTTTCATAACTCACGAGCCGCTACTGAACGATTTCGTGTGGACTGATGTGTATCAACTTTTGCGGGATGATTACGGTGAGCCTGATCGATCTATAGAACGAACAATTCGATACGCAGTGAAAAGTTTTCACATAAACTAGAAGCATGAGGGATAGAAATGGGCCGTGACGCATTATCGTGGGGACAACGTTCAGCCGAGTATTAGTTGCTACTGTGAGTGATGGTTGTGGCTGAAGACGAAGAATTGATGTATTCCGTTACCGGTTTGCAGATTTTGGGCTTTTTTATTATGCGTCCCTTAGGCCCCATTTTGCAGCAAACACTTGGCACCTTTAACACTCTATTAAATCCAGTTACACACAGAACTGAAGCAAAAACTCCTGAATAGAGAAGAATTTACGAAAATGAGTACTAGAAGAGCGAGAAGTCTATATTGATTCTTTTAAGATTTTTTTCTTTGGTGAGGCATACCTCCAACTATTCGAGTGCGTTATAAACATAGTATGGGACGAAGAGAATCCTCATATGATGCACAAGACACTACTACATGCCATACGAGTAACGGTGTGGTGCGTTTTATGATCAGGAGATGAAATTTGACCTTTCTTTTATAAAAACAACGAAACTCAGGTGGTATAACGGTGAGGAGGTGGCTCAACCAAACTATGGCTTTTGACACAAAATCAAAGAGGCTTTCGTTGAGGACATATGGTTCCAATAAGACTTACCACACATCGCGTGCAACGTTAGATGTTTTGCGTGAAAAGTTTTAGTGGTCGCACTATTTCACGTAACGGCGATATTATCTGGCCATCAAAATCATGAGATTTAACATAATTCTTCTTTTTTTAAGAGTAGACTCAACGTCAATAAACCTGCAACGTCGGATCACCTAAGACACAACATTCGCCATGTTATAACCGAAATAGATCCAGAAACTTACAATTGTCAATTGTCTCGGGGGAATTAACTGCTACAAAATGTCTAGAGATGGACATTTGAGTGGCATAATCTTCCACAATTAAAGAACTATTATCAAATATACAATTAATAATAATAAAAAAATAATGTTACATTCTGTGTGTTTTTTCTAAAACAAAAGTTAGGAATCTGGAGTTGGATCACCTTTATAAATTTATATCATTAATATTTTTTATAATTATTAAACTTCTCATTATTAAAATAAGATATTATGGTAATTATATACTCGTTGGTATTAGAAGTTTTACACCTAGAAGAAATAATTTGTTCAACTTAATTTTTTGAAAATGTGATAGTTTTACATCGAAAATAAAACGGTAACATTTGCAAGAAATTTTATTAACATGTAATACGAAAAAAGCAACTCCGTAGCTAAGTACACTCTTGTACACGTCTAGGCATCGACAAAATGATATGGTCGATATCTGCTTGTGGCCCCTCGTTCCAAGCACCATGTGCCAGAGTCTGTGGAGCATGGTGCAAAGTGGGCATTCTCCTGCCCATGGTATCCCACACTTGTTCAATGGGGCTTAAATCCGGTGAACAAGATGGCCACGGAATAACATTAACACCTGCTTCTTGGAGAAAGTCCATAGTTCATAGCTATAAAAAGACGTGTGGACAGTCATCTAAATAAGGAAAGTGGTTTCTAGGACATCAATATAACGCACGGCTGTCATATTGATTCAAATAAAAAGAAGTGGTGATCGGCTACCATAGGCAATAGCCCCCAAACCATTACTGCAACAGTCCTGTGTACAGTCACCGACATTAATATTTAGCACCATCAAAACGTCGAGACAATGGTTCGAGTGCTAAACAGCATACCAAATATCACGTCGCTTAT
This sequence comes from Protaetia brevitarsis, assembly GCA_004143645.1. Taxonomy (NCBI): domain Eukaryota; kingdom Metazoa; phylum Arthropoda; class Insecta; order Coleoptera; family Scarabaeidae; genus Protaetia; species Protaetia brevitarsis. The sequence goes on from RXPK01000123.1 coordinate 448,719, forward strand.
ATTTTTGCCTTACTTGGGGAAGGCTAGAATCGTCAAAAAACTACAGATAATCACTATGCACAACTAAGGCAGAAGTCACAATTGCTGACACTTTAAGGGATAGAATGATGTCAATGTTTAAGATTCCAAGACGACACTGGAAGAACAATTCTGATTTTCAAACTTAAAATGAATGTCTGTAGGATTATTTTCAATCGAAAGCTAAAATACAGCAAAAGAAACTATTATAAGGAAAAAATAGGTGGAAGGTGTCAGTAGTTAGAACAGGGTCAAAAATTGCTACATTTACCTTACAACATATTGGAAAATATATTATCACATACGTCAGCAAAAATTCTTTTTCGTTTTTCCTCCTAACAGTTCGAAAACTATAAACACTGTAAAGTTAAAACTTTGTGAGATTCAATATTATATATAAAACTGCTTCAGAAAAAAAAATATAAGCATAATATATGCAAGAACCGACTTCGCTAGCTTATCCGGCGATACCCTTTGTATACTAAACATGCCAGTTAGTCATAACATTACTATTTAAATAAAGTAATATTCACTCCTTATTAATTCTCGATTATTTTTGAATATTTTGTGTATTACCCAAAAATAATAAATAAAATTGCGCACCGGAAACTCTTCGGCAAAGCAATTATTGCATACGGAAGCCGAGCGGATTACAATTAAAGCTGCTAGGAAAGTGAAACCAATCGTGCCCGTTATATTCAAGCGAGGGCATCCTATTGTATATTATAAATAGTTACAACATAAATGTGAACAAAAAGAAGAAACATTTAGTGTTTCGTACTGCATACTGAGGTGTAGAAGCTGTAATACATTTTGGTTCTGCTCTTTCGTTTGCTCGTGACATTTATAGTGGCAACATGTCATTTTGTTTAGCATTTTAAAGAAAAACGAGGTGGAAAGTAATTTCTCCAGCGCATTGTTTAAAATAAATGGCGACAGACAAGCTATTAGAGTCGTTAGCTGCAACATTTAACTGTTCTACTTTTTGAATTTACAAAATATATGCATTGTTATTGGGTTCTCTTTTCCGCAAAATTAATTTTGGGAATTAGAATTTAAGGCAGAATTTTCTTCTATATAGCGATAGTTTCAACAAATATATGTGCTTAATCATTGTAGCATTCTGATATTTTTTAAAGAAGATTTACAAATCTCTAAATGTTCATATGTAGATAAATGAACTTGAGACAAAAATAGCACCATCTAATAATCACTAATTACATTATATTATAGAAAATTCCCTATAATTCCACATTTGGAACTTAGCAGCTTGTCAGTTACTTGCAATTTTCATATGTAGATCATTCTGCCGACTGTATGATGTCAACCTAACTTGATTCAAAAGTTAAGGTCATGAAGTTAAAATATAAAAGTTTTGAAAATATTTGTAGAAGGTTGAATGATTTTATCTTTTTTTTTTTTTTTTTATTCTTTTAAAAATCTGTCTACCGTTAGGTGTAAGGTCCTTAAATGATACCGGTGGAAAATAACAAATACAACAAATATAAACTATAACATTAGCAATAGTACTTTATAAAGGAAAAAAAAATAAAATTGTTTATACTAGTAGAATTAAAAATTTTGAATATACAGTTAGATGAAAGTAATTAGAATACTAGTGTAGAAAAATCGTGTTCGTATGTACAAATGACATATATCAAATGGCCTAAAGTAAGTAAAAATTCAAAACTTTAGGATATAAAGGCAATTAGGTAAGATGGGAGTGGCTGTAAGCATCAATTTCAGTGCGACATTTTCAGATCTATTTTGTTTGTGTTCTTGATCAGATCTATCATTTTTGAGAGTAGCTCCTTAGTTGTTAACTTAACTTAACTCTTAACTGTTGCTGTTGACAATCCATCGCGATGGCACAGAAGACGAATTAGAGTTTTCTTTTCATTTCGAGGTAGAACCTCAAGGTGCATATGCCAATTTACTCCACAATGATGGATTAATTGACTTACTAACATTTTAACTATCTTTCTGTCTGATAGTAGGTCTTTTGCAAATGCTTTTGTTTCTTTAAGAACTATTTTGCCTACCTGAACCCTTCTGATTTTTGCTACCACCTCTTGGATTTGTTATGTATCAATTCGTTGATGGGCTTTGTTATTTATGATTTGGTAATATCGAAAGAGAGGCCAGCTCAGTCGGCTCGGTCTTCGTCTGATCAGTGCAATAGCCATTTCATTCTTTTTCTGTTTCTTTGGTTGAAAACCAAAGTTAACATTATTTCTCTTTAAGCAGCCATATTGCTTAGTGTACTTCTGTACTTCCAAACCAGTTTGAAGCCAAAACTTCAAAAGACATATGTAGCAAGTTTAGTTACTTATTAATTTATTATTTTATTATCAGATTTCATTCATTTATTTATTGTTCTGACACAAATGTCATACCATAAGCATTTTTCCAGCAAATAATTTGGATATTTAAAGAAAATGGATGGTAGAGAAGATCTCTAGATAGAGAGCGTTGCTAGAAGATCATTATTATTACTCTCAAAACAAATAAAAACTTGGTTAAGTACTTACTTATTTACCATTTCTTATTGTTTTGAAGATTTTGGTATAAATAATGAAAAGTAAATAATTAATGGTGATTTTATGTCCATAATTGGGTTAGACTTTCAATTTGGAAAAAAGAGGTGTAGAATAATACTTTCCAATTACTATATTCTATTTTATTTACTGCATTTGATAATAAAAACCTCCCTGCACTGCAGGTTTTGGCTTTTCCTCCTTATTCAGGTGTTTTAAATTTTCGACTTTTGCATTTTTTTATTTAAAAAACAATTAATGCACCTGAAGAAAGCGGAAAAGCCGAAAGTGGTAGTGCAGAGAGGTTTTTATTATCAAATGCAGTATATGAAATAGAATATAGTAATTGGGAAGTATTATTCTACACCTCTTTTCCAAATTGAATGTAAAAAATTATTACCAGTTTATCAATCCCAAACTTTATTGCTTTTTTTCTTTCTGAATTATCGAGAAACCTGTGTCTATTTATCAATGACAGCAGAAACTCTAACAAAATGTCTAAAAATAAGATCATAACTTTTTGCCCGTTTGTGCATCAAGCAAAAACAACAACTTGAGATATTGGATTGCAATTTTCTTTTTTCTGCTTTGCCTAGCCGTAGAGCGTATCCTCACCGCGAGCGACCTGATGCTTGGCAATTGAGTTCCAGCTCTCATTAATGCCACTAATGTTTAATGAAGTTTAGAAGACACTATTACTATGAAGAATATCAATATTTAATTCAATCTTTATTATTATTTATTTCGATTATAGATATATCATCATATTCAGAAACAGGAATATAATTGTGGTACATTTTAAAGATAATTATCTTTTTCGTTATAGCATTATAAATTAAAATAAAAACTACAACGATCACCTGTTTACTAGGAAGATGCGCTAAGGTTTTTCAAGCAAAAGCACACGCAATATAGCATCAATTAAAGGTCTTGCAAAAATAGACGGGTATGTGACAATATATCTTCCTTTCTTAATAACAGATGTTTGTTTTAGTTGTAGTATGTTTCTGTAAATTTTAATTTAGAAGACTGAACGTTTAAAGAATGGGTTAGGTGTCCTATAGCGGTCGGTGCTTGGCTCGATTCTCTTTTTATTTTATATAAGCGATGTAGAGAATATTCTTGCAGATGCGGACGCCAACTGCAAGGGTGCATCAAGGTACAATGATTTATTGTATAAGCTAGAGGCTTGACTAGGCTATCATGGTGTATTGCTCAAATAAGATAAAAAGGAATTCGTAGTTTTCCCTAATCATGAGAAGGTTGCTCCATCAATGGATCTTCGGGTGGATGATGACGCAATCGTACAAGTGGATAAAAGTAAATTCCTGGGATTAGTACTTGATCAGAATTTAAATTGGAGAAGTCATTGTGAACATCTTTAAATTTAACTTTTTAGCATACCTTTTCCGTAACGTGAAGTACATACTAACGCCTGAACAGCTTGTGATTTGCGCTTTGGTTGAGTCTAGATTACGTTACGGGTTATGTTTCGCATTTTAAGAATAATAGCAGAAGTGGGTACAACGCATTCATGTAGGAATATATTTAGGAAATACAAAATATTAACACTTACAAATTTATACATTCATGTTTTAAAAAATATGAACAGATTTATTAGAAAAGGTGACGTTCGCCATTATAACACAAGATCGTATTTTCGCATTCCTTTTGCTAGATTAAATGTAGCCAAGAAGTCACCAGAATGTATAGGTTTAAAATTATTCAACGCCTTCAGGAATGCGAAAATATAAAAAAAAATTAAAACTATAAAAGAATATTTATCTAAAGATGTTTCATATACATTTCCATTATTTTATTTCTTAATTGTATTTGTATAATATATATTAAGAAACCTATACATGTTTTTTCATTCAATAAATTATTATTATTGTATTATTATTACTATAATCAGATGATACTCAGGCAGCAATGAATTCCAGAATACAAACGACTTATTGTTAGTTTGAGAATTGAATGAGACAAAAAATTGATAACAGGTATGGAGACGCTTCATATATAGGCTCAGAACCTGTTCTAATTTGTAAGAACACAGTACGAGGCCAGGCAAAAAAATAGATCCTAGAAACACGCAAAGTTCATTGGAATACCTTTATTAAGGGACCGCTAATGAAGAAGGTTAAACCACTATTACAGCTCAGAGGAAATCATATTCACAGTAGTAGGTTCACAGGACATTATACACTGTATCTGCGAATGATTGGGATTAACCCTAGAAATACAAACTGCCGACTGTGCAATAGGGCGACACTTACCACATCCTGCGTGAGTGCCAATCTCTGGATATGGAAGACAATTTTTGGTAAGCCAAAAATGAACTTTGAAGGCTCATTCGAGAAATCTGCACAGATAAGACTGATTCGTTATTAGATACTTGAGATATGTTGCATGAGAGGAGTGTAGAACTTTCTTGGACTAAGGCTTACGTAGGTATAATCGGTAATGATTGAGCGGACTAATTAGTGAAAGAGACAATGTCTAGGGGAGACAATGTTTTGGGAAAATGAGGGTTAATTTGTCGTATCAGGCGATAGAATTAATAACTGGTCATGGTAATTCAAATCACATTTATGTAGAATTGGGAGGGTTAATGATTCATATTGTGAATGTGGTAGGGTAGATATAGCGGGGCAGGTTTTATTCAAATGTGCAGTCACTGGTGAGTGGTGGTCGCGTTCGGAAGCTAGGGCATTAGCTAAAGGATTAAATTGGCCGCGACGCGAAACAGATACTAGAGATAAAGAGTCGGTTGAGTAGCGCACGATATTTAGATAGTTAGTAGGATAGTACGTACTATAAATGAATAATTCATACTCTTTAGTGGTCAGAATGAGTTCTATTATAACTTCTAGCATAGTTGGGGTATATAAATAAATATTTAAAATATAAATCTTTAATTTAATTACTATTTGTTAAAATAATTAGGATTATGTTATTGCTAAGTATTAGAAAAGGTACTGCTGTTGTTTTGTTAATTTTTAGATCACTACGATGGTCTATTCTGTTTCAATTTTAAATTCATGATATGTGAAAAACGGAGCAGCTGCTTCTTTCAAACTCAGAAGGACAATAATAATTTGCCGGCTATCAGTAATAAGGTTTGGGACTTCTTCCCAGATCCTGCTTGCACAGTAAGGTTTTTCTATGGTTTTCCCTTACTGCTTGGTGAATGCTGGGAGATAAGTAAAGTTAAATATAATAACAACTGATAGCTGACCAATTTACAGTAGGCTCGCGCATATTGGGAGTAATAATATTTTTGTTCGTTCACATATTTCATCGTTTCACTAAAGCAGTGTTCAAATAATTGCCAGTCTCCTGTATTGTATTTTTGTTATTATTATTAACAATCATAGGGAAATTATTTAGTTGGTGTAGGAACGTTTCAATTGTTATGGAATCCATATAGTACTTAGAATAGGTGCTCCGTGTGGTAGTAGTTTAGGATAATTTTTAATTATTTAGCTTTTTATATACAGATAAGTACAAGGTATCACGATATAGTGGAATAGGGGGGTTAATTAATAAAGGAAATGGGTGATTACATACAAAAGGCCAATAGGTTGCAATGTTTCCGAGGACGGCTTCCACAAGAGACAGGAACCCGAACCAAATGGAGATAATGACAGTTGCACAGGGTTATTACTTTATCAACAATGCTTAATTGTAGAGTGGCTTCGGCACAAACAAAGAAACTGAAACCTTGCACTTTTCTTGCGACCTTTACATAGGAACTTCTATAACTTTTGAGCATATGGATTTTGGCTTTCTTTTGTAATTTATTGCGCTCGTTTTCTTCTAAATTGGTTTGGATCACTCATTTAAAACTTTCAATGAAATTTCTTTAACTATTCACTAGGAAAGTAGACGTTTCCTGACTTTTTCGATCAACTGTACGCATCTGTGTGCCTACGCGCTTGCCGTATTACTGCCTACACCGGCAAACACGTCCGACGAATGGAAACAAGAGAATGAGAGGAGGAAATTAAGTATTGAGTTGGCTCCGAACGCAGCCGAACGCGATGGCGGCGCTCATTCGGGCCTCCGAAAAATAGTGAATCAAAGTTATTTTCTGTGCACGTTACCCGTGTTAGTCATGTGACCTACACTGTACTTACATATACACTATCCACTGCATTCCCAGATCAGTCTTATGCCGTGTTATATATTATTTTTTTCCCTCCAGAGTCACACATCGTTGTGTATACGTACGTTACGTGAAACGTGTTCCGTGTATGCTTTTTCGTTTGCCGTCTCGTGGGTCCGCGTCTCGATTATTTCGATTGTATTACTATTATTTCTTCGATGTTCTGTCTGTGATCCTCTACAAGGCGAGATAATTCTTATTCAACGTTAGTTTTGTTTCCTAGTCCGTACTTTTAATAAATGTAAGTAGAACTTTTCTAAAAAAAAAGAAAATATATTCTATAATCATCATGTTTGACTAATTATAAACTTATTTCGTTAAAAAAAAAATATGATAAACTCACCTTGCTTAATTTGTTTCACTAATTTTTATGTAGTAGCAATGCATGGTTGACCAGACGTTCAACGGAAGTGGTATTGTATATTGTACGCCTACTATTTATTTATGTATACTATGAATATCATTAAATATTCGGTACCTATTAATTTGAATAGCAATGTGTATTTGATCATCACTTAACAGAGATTACCGAGAAAATTATTTAATTCTTCTACCGGTAAAAACAAACCTTTTCAAATTATGAAATAATCTGCCGCGAATTCTAATTCACGTAAATTAGCATTTAGCCACATTGCCTCATGCAAATTTTGAATTGTTTACAACTTAGATTTACTCTTTCCTTATCAGATTCTTATAAGGTGCATCAAAGCGACATTATCTTCTGTAAATGCCGCAAATAATTAATATATACATGTTGATATTTAAAAAATTATAGATAATGATGTCTGTAAGTTTTTTGTTTTAAATATATTTAGAAAACCTATTTTCAAAACTTCATAACAAATAAATAATCGTTATTTTGTCGACAAGAAAAATAACAACGTAACACAGCAACGAACCTTAAAATTAACATAAATACTGCTTAATAAAAAAAAAATTATGATGACTTGGCCATGTGCAAATTAATAGCCTTGTTTTTTGATACGCTTTTCTCAATTTCCGCGTTGATGATTGACGGTATGTTGATGACAAGCTATTTCATTATGTAAATTATGAAATAACTTTAAGCTCAACTAATAATCCCCTTTGATAAGATTTAAGTTTATGATTTCAAGGTAGAAACTTCTGTTCATGCCTAGTTTTATAGGATTTTGATTTTAATCTATCTTTGAAAAAATAATTATTCTCTCCTGGGATTTTTTAGATATTCATAATGTAAAATGTTGTAGCTATTTCTCTAAAGCTATATCTACTTGTAAGACAAAAATTAGTTTTAAGTTTCTGGCATCATTTTAGTATCTTTTAGAATGGGGATGCCAGAAACTTAAAGCTAATTTTACACTTAAAAGTAGGCTATAAAAGTTTTAAAACTAGAACAATTCAGCTAATTCGTGTTTTTAGATAAAATTCTTAATAATATGTTATTTATCCCGTTAAGTCTTGCTGAGAATTTTTAAATAATATACTTACACTTTATTTTATCGACATTTGTTAGCAAGATATTTTTTAATGAGTCTAATTGGTGCATTACAACAATATCACGCGAAATAATATCTACAAACGTGTTTTCTTCAATAAGTTGTGAGATGTGACCTAATTTATCGTAAGGCAATTATTTTTAATGATATTTAATTCACTAATAAATATAACTAATAATAAGGGAGCAAAATGCTCCCTTGTGGAATACCTATTAGAATACTTTATTCAATGATTTCCTATGTAGGACAGAAGTTAGATATTTTATTCATACTAGTTGCTTATGATTGGCCAAATATGACTTTGTTCATTCTAATGCATTGTTAAGAATGTCCTACTGTTATATTTTTCTGGTAGATAGATATATAATATGGCCAACAAAGTCGAATGCTTTAGATAAATCTGGAAATATATCTAAGTATGTATTGTATATTTATTACGTATATTGAAAGATTGCTGTTTGTATTGCTCTTTGTATGATATACGTTTGCTATAAAGCGACAAATTGAAGTAACCAGGGAATTAAAATCGGAAATACGGCCTGATTATGTTATAAGTCATGATCAATCCATCCATTTTCAAATCCCCTTCGCAAAAATTTCCTTGCTCTTCAAGATAAATGAGGTGACGCTCTGTCATACGTGTAGTAAAGTCATGTTCAGTCGACAAAGTGCTCAAACGATTTGAAAGAAATATTGATATAGGTTGCTTAAACGATTGGAACAAAGAGATTGTTGTCGATTATACCTGCCCCTCCATTAATAGAAAACCCATGCTGTGATTCCATATTAGGGTTTGTTGAAAATTTCAAGGTCTTCAAAAATGCCTATCAGGGAGATTCAAAACATCGTTCCGATTAAGACTTGTTTCATTGATCGACAACATTCTTAATATAAATTTTGCATTGCACTTTAATTCTATCCGAAAAGTCAATGAATTTTTTGAATGATGTAACGCCTGAAGAAGTTCTTTTTTCGATGATTTGTGTAAAGGTGTACAAAATACTGGTGTAAATATCGGTATTCTATAGTAAAACAGAATAAGAAGGTATAAGTCTTTGATTCAAAATTACGAGCATGCCTTAATGGGCCTCTGGCTCCGTATAAATATATGATGAGCTTCAAAAGAATTTGACCAAACTTTGTCATAAAATTATCACATGCATTCTTTAAACGTATAGAGAATCTTCTTTTTCAAAGCGATCTAAGACAAAACTACAAGCAACAAAACCAAAAAAGAAACGTAATCAGAAACACGGCCACCATATATGAATTATTGCAATATTAACATGACAAGTCCATAATTTTACAACCAACTATAGGTTGTAACTTTTTCAGGGCTTTAAAAATATCAAAATGTTCTAATAATATGCGGAACTAATATGCATCAAATTTGGTTCATTTGTGTCTCCATAATCGAAAGAAACGAAAAACAAAAAATATCTAAGAAGAATTTAGGATTCTCTATCTAAAACAAAAGCCACATGTATATACATACATATGTACAAGTCATTTTTTGTTATTGTATGATCATTTATTATGTGGTGCTGTGTGTATTGACCTAATAAATGTTCCAATATAAATTATTCAAGTTACAGGATCTAAAATTCAATTTAATTAATTTAAAAGTAATTTTCATAAAAATGAAACCAGATCTAGCTACTAGTTTTTTTTTTCTATTTAAATGTTTAATTTTCTTCATCAAATACTTGTCAGTATTAAACGTTTACATTTGGTATATAAACAGGGACCTTATGTTTGAAACTATTGACATGACCGGTTTTTTCTATTTACTTTTAGAAATTATATTTTCAGTTACATTGTGTGTTAACTATTACCATTCTATTACTAATTGTTTGAATTAAGGAACATTTAAATTGAATAAACAGTAGCACTTTCGCTTTTTTTAACTACCAATGAAATAATTTGCCGTTTTTAAACAAGTGCATTGAAATTACGTTGGTGTGGATAATGTAAATATAGATTAACAGTATTTTGATAAAAATTTGATAACAATCTATTGGATTTTCGTATGCGATGAGCATGCTTAAATTTAACTGTTTCAACTACAGTCGAAGTTAGATAACTCCGAACATGTCTTGCCGCAAAAGAAGTTCAAGTTATCGAGACTTCGAGTTGTTAACTAAGATAGATATGTATGTAAATAAAAGTTATGTTGTATGCATATCTCAATTTATTTCAGAAGAAATGCATATATGTATTTGATAGTTTTTATTTTGGTGCAAAGAAGTCGGTTATTGGTGACTGGCGAGAGAATTTTTTTTTTTGATCTTTGAAAAAACTTTTATGTTGTTTAAACCATAGCACAAAGAATCGACTGTATGTTCATTAGTTATTAAATACTAACGCTAAACTTTCAACGAATTTGCAACCAATTCGTTTGAAGGTAGTTGCTGCAAATCATTCTCAATATCCTCTATTATATCACTGTCGCTGTCATCTCTGTTATAGGGTTGTACAAATTTGGATTAAGATTTGAAATAACAATATCGCCATTCATATGCATAAAATCATTAAACGTCACACCTTGTACATTTTTGACATTTTCCCAAGCTTCAGAATGCTGACCAAATCCAGCTGTTTTAACGTAATTAGAAATGGTCTATGGCTTAACATCGATATGGCCATGCATTAGTTATTTCATCAATACAGTCCATTAATGTAATGTTAATTTTTTTATTTGCTTCAAAGCATTTTAATTGTTTTTTTCAAATTTTGCAGTAATAACGAAAATTTTGCATGATTCCTTCATCAAGTGGTTGTAACATTGATGACATGTTCGGAGGGAAAAGCAAGCTTGCTAAATTTTAATCTTTGCTGGATGTCTTTAGGACGGACCGGGCAGTTGTCAATGAAAAGTATATTTTTTTTTCGGCTGTTTAAATTCTTTTGTAATTCAATTTCAATTTAAAAATTGCGATAGGACATTACATTGGCTTTTTTCAATTTAGGTTAATTGGAAGGTATAACAATTGCTTGTATTCTTTTTTTATTATTCTTTTTGTGTAAGGATGCTGTACCTAAATGTATCTCATAAATCCATTAATAACGACCTAATTCTAATTGCAAAGCTCATAAGATCAATGAACTTTGAAACAGCACTCACTGGATTTTTATTTATTTACGTTTGATTCGGAGATACTATTTGCATATACTTTTTATGTAAATATAATAAAAAGATTTGATCGTAAATTAGAAAGCAGGTACTATTTATTTAAAACTGCACTCATGTTGATACACTTGGCTAATGTGCAACGCTCTAACGAGTTTAAAGAATATATTTTTTTATTTCGAATTAATAGATATAGGTAATTGATGCTATATTCTTTTCTTTAAAAGTTTTATAACTAATTACCTTTAGTCAAAAACTATTCTAAACCATATCAAATTAAAATAATGCTATTAAAGCATTTATGTACCTTTACTTTCAGTGTATTAGTTAACTGTAATGTAGATCCAGTTTACTTATACTAATAAAGTTGACTATTTATTTTCAGCATTATTATTATCATTATTATCGCTCTTTAAGCAACTGTTTTATGAGATTTGCATTTATTAATAATATCAGTTTAAAGAAATCAAAGAAATGTACATATTTAGAAGCACAGACTTCACCCTTTTCGTACAATATCAGCAAAACGTGGTTGCTAGGGCCGTAGATCCGTGACAATAGCGATTGAATTATTTATTATTGAATATTAATCTCTTCTTCTTCTATTCTGTTTTATTTGTTTGTTTGTTTAGTAGATTAGCGTTACAATGCTTCATAATTTTTATTTGGAATCCTAAGTATCAATCAATTTCATCCACAACTTTTTATAATCCTTTTTTATTTATTTTAAAATTACCTGTACCATAGTATCGTTGGATGGTATCAGCAGTAGATACCATCGCAGGTGACATAGGCCATATTATCGGAAAATCAACATTTCCCGATAATAAGGCCTACGTCACCCATTGGAAGTCAATACTAGATTCGATTTCCTGTCGAATTATTTTGAACGAATGCCACTTGAAAAAGAATATATCAGTTAATTAATAGTATTTAAATTAGAACATGGAAGAGGTATTATTTGTAGCTACCATTTTGTGTGAAGCATTGAATAACTAGGGAGTATATATTTAATATAATATATTTAATTTGCGCGACTTGACACAACATTTCTTTGAATAGCTAGTGTTTAATTTATTTGTTTCAAAACAGAATACCTATTTTGTATATATTCGTGAAAAAATTCATATTATAGACATATTAAATAACGAAATTTTCGCTTGAGTTTTTGAAAAACATGTAAATGTAATTGTTAAATTGTAAAATTGAGGTCTAAGTATCCATCCATTTATTATTACTATTTATTACAAGAGTTATATGGCTTACTATGATTATAACATAATATAAAATCTGCTGTCATTATTTTTATTACTTAGATTTCTTGTACTTGTTATTTTTCTTATTCAACTATACTCTGTTATATTTGCTAGATGTTTAATGCTATACCTTTTGTTGCCCAAGTTCTTCACACTAAAAATAAGATAGCATGTGTAGAGAACTAGAAATTTATCGTCCTACTCTACTAATTGTAAGTATGCATTTGCTGGCATAATGTTAAAAAAAACTGTAAAACTGTAACTACCTAACATCGTTTCACATATTGTCCCAGTTACGGTTGGTTTTGCTTGTACCTTTTAAGCTGAGTTGCCTAATATCAATATTTACTTAATTGAGAACGTTGGCAAATATATACAAACGTCTTATCAAAATATAATTAAACGTAATTTTATTATGGCCATATTTGTAGTATGAAGTTTGATTGACATTTATTATATCCAACTTCACCTGTGTTCCTTGTCAGCAGGTTTGCGTAAACTCTACTGAAAATTAAACATACAATACACGAGTTAGTTATCAAGGTTACTATACCGTGCAATATTTATCAATGCTAACAACTATTATAATTTTACTATTAAATTTAATAGCCTATAACCAGAAATTTCATAAATTGTACTTTGAATTGTTGATAAGTTGATGATTATGTTTTCAGGATTTAACATTATTAGCGCAATTAATAAAAGGGGTTCGTTGTACTAGTAACGGTAAAATTTATAATAATGTGTTAAATACGAGTGAATTGCTATAAATAACCGTGTAGATTCAAGTTTAAAAACGGAAATATCTACTTGCATCATTAAATTTAGTATTACCTGCAAATGCATTCCTAAGTGTGTGCATTGGTAATAAAACAAATATGCATAACAAGCGTATATTATCGATGCATTTAAATACATTGGTGTCGAATGTCGCAATACAGTGTCTTCCTAAAGTTCTCTACACAGTTCTTGTTATTTTGCAAATTCATTCTACAGATTTAAATAATAATACATGTAAAACAACAGTTCAGCGAGGACATATATCTAAGCTATATGTAAGATATTCATTATTATTTTCCCTTGAATGTTATGCTTAAAATATGATTTGTATGCACAACAACGGAAAGATATGTCTCTCTCTGAATCCAAAATTCCTATTCGTTTTTTCAGCAAATAAATATAAAATACTAAAATCTTTAAAAAGGAAACTATTTTGAGGTTATGTGTGAATCGTTTTTGATGGATCTAACGTGTGATAGTAATAATGTAGAAGGAAAAATTTCTAAAAGTAACTAATATTTTTGATAAAACAGGTGCTAAATTAAACTGAATCAACGTAGGAATCCTTTCATCGAGCTCACATAGGCTTAATGTTAGTTAATGTAAAACAACTTCAATGATAAGTAGGTATACAGCCGATTGCTACAATGTTCTGAAATTGTTCTTGAAACCTTACACACTTTGAAGGTATTTGTTTATTGTTAATAGTGCAATCGTACGCATCATCAGTTCTTATATTTCTATTCGTCTCTTATAATTTATTTGTAAATTGCTTTCCAATAAAGACCATTTATTATTATTATTATGAATTTATTTAATGCATTGCGTTAAAATAAATTGATATTTTGTATTAACAACTTTAGTTCTGCATTTCATAAAAATATTATCTCCGGGACTATAAATATAAGTTACAATTAATATAATAATTCTAAAATTGGGATTATAATCATAATTATGGGAATAAAATTATTATACAAAAGCAATTTATTTGATAATATCCTAAGAAAAGGGTTATTACAATGTTTGATTGAATAAGTTTGTGAATGTAATCAAGAATGGAGTTTTTTGTTCTTTATTACTGCGTTTGAGCTTAACATACAGCAAATAACCTAGTTTGTAATATCTTTAACATGAAGACTGATTTTGCTTTATTACCACACGTTTAAAATGGGAAAAGTATCAACAAGAGACAATAACAACAACTTCATTTTCATTCAATTTTATTATATAGGTTATAAAATATTAACATAATAATGTAGTTAAATAAGCATAAATATAAATTAGTTGAGTTTTAAGTACAATTAAAGTACACGGCGCACACTGTGCTGAACAGATGGTGTATGCTTTTAAATGCAGTAATGTGTTGTAAATGGAATTTAGATATACAGGAATACTGTAATAGATAGCCCATTTTAATTTTCATATGGGGAAACTGAAATTAGTTTGCAGTAAGTGAAAAATCTTAAAGTGATTCTTCTTGATCTAAGTCTACGAAAAACAATACTTTTAATTACCCGGTGACTGCTTCATAAAGTTATTAAAAATCTGAAATATATTAGAAACTTTGGGGGTTGTGAGAAGTTGTATATAAATACTGAATGAGTGAACGTCCTATGGTCACCGAACGCAAACGGTATATATATTATATATCTAATATTCGCTTAGATGCGGTAGTTCGTATAACATTGGGCATGCCTATCAGACAGGCAAATCCGCTGAGACTGTATTAGTGGAGCTGACGGACCAAATCCAAGATGCCCTGACGAATAAAGAAACCGTAGTGTGCGCCTTTCTAGACATAGAGGGTGCTTTTGACAACACTCCACACGAGTCTGTCAAAAAAGCATTAATTAATAGGGGGGTAGACGGTGTGGCTTCTAGATGGATGTCGCAATTACTGTATACCAGGTCGGTGGAGGCGGAGGTGGGACATAAGACCATCTCGGTTAATACGACCAGAGGATGCCCACATGGGGGAGTTACATCCCCACTTATGCGGAGCCTAATAGTAGAAAAACTCTTATGCGGACTGACGGATCTAGGCATATCTTGTCAAGGGTATGCTGATGATATTGTCATATACGCAAGAGGCAAATTTGAGAATACCCTCTGTGACATAGTTCATAGAGGTTTGAACTTCACGAGAAGATGGTGTCAATCGATGGGACTCAATGTCAACCCCACTAAGACAACCCTAGTAGCATTTACCAGGAAAAGAAAATCCAATCTTAGAACCATAAAACTGGATGGGCAAAATATAGAATGGAGAGCAGAAGTTAAATATCCCAGGCCTTACCCCAGACAATAAACTTCTATGGAACAAACATGAATTTGAAGTAACCAACAAGGCCAAAAAAGCTCTGATGGTGTGCAGAAACTTTCCAGGGAAAAATTGGGGATGCAACCCAAAAATACTGCTTTGGAAGTATACAGCGATAGTGGAGCAAAAGAACTAATCTGGCCACCGCGAGAATTAACCTCTCGAAAGTGCAAAGATTAGCATGTGTATGCATAACGGGGGCTATGAGAACCTGCCCAACAGCAGCTATTGAAGTAGTATTGGATCTTGCCCCCCTCCACATTGTAGTAGAGTGTGTGGCGAAAAGAACCGCACTAAGAATGGTCAAGGAAGGAATGATTAGGCATAGGCCTCAATCTCCTGACGGTGATCAAACCTCCAGGGAATAAGGCAAAGTAAAATTCTTCTGGGAACTTATAACCAGAAGAGGTTTACAGAATGCATCAACCTAAGTAAGAACTAGGTTCGCATATTAACAGGAATACTTTCAGGCCATTGTAGACTGAAAGGACACCTGAGTAAGCTTGGATTGGAAAAAGATCCTGAATGCAGATTTTGTGGGGAACAGGATGAAACATCCATCCACCTCCTCTCAAACTGCGTAGCACTGTGCAACTCGAGGGCATTGTACCTGGGAGCATGTGAAATCGAAGAGGGAGACTTACCTAGACTGGGGCCCTCTGACATCCTACACTTTCTAAAAGGAATAGGATTGGAAGGCCAGCTATAAAGCAGCAAGAATAGGGGACACAATTGATCTTTTAGGTCGCAGTGTAACACCACCCTTCTATTTACATACATACATACATAACATTGGGTGACCATACAACGAAAACTCTTGCGATATATGTATTATATATATATATATATATATATATATATATATATATATATACATCCCTCTATCATTATGACGTCTTTTCACCGAACCGCGTTTATTGCGTCCACCTGATAGCGCAATATATATTGAAGTTTGACGATTGGATTGTAATAAGGGTGTCCACATATAACGCTGTACACTTCTATATTTTTCTATCGCGCTCATAGTTTATTCCCCATTATGAAATTAATGTGACGTCCTTTCAGTATGTCGCTCATGTGACGTCCATGGGTATGCACGCTATGTTTTACCGCTTTATAGCAACCACGAAATATACTTACTTTCATAATACCGTTAGAATGAACTCCGCCATGTTGCCATATCTATCTATTTTTTACAGCCCCATTTGATTTATGATTTTACTAAACGTTTGGTTATTTCTTAATATTCTATATGTACCCATCCAAATACAAGAGCCTACACTACAAGGCGCATCTCCGGCAAAATTTATTGATTAAAGCCATTATTTATTTAATTCTTATTTTAATCTGTTTTCTTCAAATAAAAGTTCTTTTGTTTTTGTTTTTTGAATAATTATGTATACGTATTATACTATTTTCAGAATCAGAAATTTTTCTACGTACAAATAGTTACATTTTATGAGGGGTCACATAATAATATTTCGAAGATACTAATGTAATAGTCACACGAAATTGTTGTTACTTGTGCCTCTGCCTTGCCGATATTTTTGATTGCTTATCAGTTGTTATTTTTTGACAATCAGCGTCGCTGTTGAAATTTCTTGTGAGTTAGTTTTAAGTTTTAGTGTGTTAAAAATGGTTCACTTAACAGAAAAGGGCAAATTTAATATTTTTGTCATAATAAGATATGGTGATCGAAAATTTACGCAAGCAAGAAGTATGCATATTATTTAATAACGTCTATTCTAACCGAACTGCTATTACGCACACTTTCCAAATTTATTGAAAAATACGCATCTAAATACACATCCCGACCGCAAAGGAAAAGTCTAAGACGGGAAGACCAAAAACTGCTACTGGTGGTGATGCTGCATTAAATATTTTGCTGGCGGTGAACGAACGACCCCGGACATCGTGCAATAATCTACAATGTGACTATAATATTTCAGAACGATTTGTTCGTAAAGTGCTTAAAAGAGAAATTACATCCATAAAAAGTGCATTAGTCTAAGAATTAAGTGCAGATGATTTCGATAGAAGACTGTGATTTTGTGAAATCATGAGGTATGCGTTCCAAACAAATTCGGATTTCTGAAACAATATTCTGTTTTCTGATGAAGCCACGAAATTATGTTAAATGACTATGTTAACTAACAGAGATAATGGTCGATATTGGGCTCAGGAAAACCCTAAATGGCTAATAGAAGCTCATTCTCAACGTCCTTAGAAAGTTGATGTTTAGGCAGGGGATTATCAATGCTAATATTATTGGATCATCTATGGCACGTTACCAATGGAGAAACTTTTATTGACCCAAAACGTAGTTCCGACATTACAAGCTATTTGTATCAATTACAATAACCTCTGGTTTCAACAAACGGGGCTCTTCCACACTCTGGTTTAGAGGTCAGAAATTATCGGAATAATTTTTCCCCAGCCTATGGAGTGGACGAAGTGGGGCAGTAAAGTGGCCGGCCAGAACTCCAGACTTAAACCCTTCTGACTTTTTGCTATGGGGTTACATAAAATATAAAGTTTATGGGGAGCGGCTAATATCTCCGAATTAGAAATATCTATATATATATAAAACTACATTATCCAAAA
Source organism: Protaetia brevitarsis (assembly GCA_004143645.1). Taxonomy (NCBI): domain Eukaryota; kingdom Metazoa; phylum Arthropoda; class Insecta; order Coleoptera; family Scarabaeidae; genus Protaetia; species Protaetia brevitarsis. The sequence goes on from RXPK01000123.1 coordinate 467,010, forward strand.
ATTATAAACTTATTACTACTATTACTCTTTACTGAAATGGAATAAAATTGATCACATTAGATTTTGTATAGGCAAATAGAATGAAATACGTGCCAAAAAAAAATGCAACAGATCGAATGAGGACACTCACAAAGCTGGAATCTTAACAAAACAACTGGCTGCTTGTAAAAAATCGCTGATAATCATATTGCCCATACCTGTCAGAACTTCATAAACGAAGAGGAAGTTGAAATTCTTCCCTGGCCTGCTCGCGGAATGGGACGTTTCAGCGCCGCCGTTTCATCGCCGCCGTTTCAGCGCCGCCGATTCAGCGCCAGGACATTTCAGCGCCGGCCAATTCAGCGCCGGGACATTTCAGCGCCGGCCAATTCAGCGCCGCATTATTGAATGGTTAAACTATAGATAACTTAATGATTCATAACTTAATGATCTTAACTTAATCATTCATTCTTATGAAGAATTTTTGTACGACGTATATTTGGTTGCATGGGATGCTTCGATGCGGCCGTTTCGAAGCCGGAACGTTTTGACGCCATATGCAGTGCCAGTTGAATTTGATTTGAACGTATGATACACAGATATCTAAAACGTTTGATTTTTTTTTAACATTGGAAGGGATAAGAGGAGAGAGGGAATGATTTTTTTAAATGATTTTTTCTTTTTGTCGAAATATCATTTTTTTAAACATTGGATGGGGTGACAGGGGAAGGTAATGATTATTTAAATGATATTTTTTGGGGCAATTGTTCTTTTTAATGATTTTTTTCTTTTTTTTTTAAATATCTGGATAAAGGATGCATAAGAAATGTTTGAAATCATATTTTTTCTAACATTGGAAGGAGGGAAGGGGGAGTATATTAGCCTTTTTTAATGATAGTTTTTCTTCTTTTTTTCGAAACATCGAGAGAGAGGATGCATTAGAAATGTTTAAATCATATTTTTTTTAACATTGGAAGGAGGGAAGAGGGGGAAATTATTTTTTTTAATACATTTTTTTTCGAAACATCGGGAGAGAGGATGGATTGGAAATGTTTCAAAAATTTTTTTTTAACACTGGAAGGGGCGAGAGGAGAGGGGAATGTTTTTCTAATTGTATCTTTTTTTCTTTTTTTCAAAACATAGAGAAGACAGATCAGAAATATTTCAAATCATATATATTTTTTTAACATTGGAAGAGGGAAAGGGAGGGGGTAGAATGTTTTTTTTTCTCTTTTTAAAAACGGGGGAAGACGCATTAAAAAAGTTTTAAACCATTTTTTTTAATATTAGAAAGGTGGAGGGGGAAGGGTATTAGTTTTTTAATTTTTTTTTCTTTTTTTCCGGAACATCAGAAGAGAGAGGATGCGTTAAAAAATGTTTCAAATCATAAACATTGTCATTAAAAACACTAATGCCCTTCCCTCCACCTCTTCCAATATAAAAATGATTTAAAACATTTTTAATGCGTCCTCTCCGTTGTTAAAACGAGAAAAAAAATATCATTAAAAACATTCTATCCCCTCCCTTTCCCCCTTCCAATGTTAAAAAAAAATATATATGATTTGAAACATTTCCGATCTGTCTTCTCTTTCTATGTTTCGAAAAAAAGAAGAGAAAAATACCATTTAAAAAAACATTCCCCTCCCTCTCGCCCCTTCCAGTGTTAAAAAAAGTCTTTTGAAACATTTCTAATGCATCCTCTCTCCCGATGTTTCTAAAATTATCTTAAAAAAAATAATTCACCCCTCTCTCCTCCTTCCAATGTTAAAAAAATATGATGCAAAACATTTCTAATGCATCCTATCTCTCGATGTTTCGAAAAAAGAAGAAAAATTATCATTAAAAAAGCTAATAAACCCCTCCCTCTCCCCTCCTTCCAATGTTAGAAAAAAATATGATCTAAAACATTTCTTATGCATTCTTTATCCAGATGTTCTGAAAAAAAAAGAAGAAAAAAATATCATTAAAAAAGAACAATTCCTCCTCCCCTCCCATTCCCCTCTTTCCGATGTTAGATAAAATATGATTTGAAACACTTGTAATGCATCCTCTCCCGATGTTTAAAAAACAAGAAAAAAATATCCTTAAAGAAATATCCTCTGCTCTCCTTTCCTCCTTCCAATGTTAAAAAAAATATGATTTGAAACATTTTTAATGTATCCTCTTCGAATGTTTAAAAAAAAAAATTGCCTTCCCTCCGCTTCCAATATTAAAAAAAAATATGATTTGTAACATTGCTGATTATCCTTACGATGTTTCGCAAAAAAAGAAAATTATCACTTAAAACAGTCACTTTCCAACACTAAAAAAAATATGATGACTTGTGATGTGTCCTCTCTCCTGATGTTCAAAAAAATCTCTGCATCATATGTTTAAATCAAATTCAACTGGTATTGCATCTGGCGTTAACACGTTCTGGGGTCGAAACGTCCTAAAATCTAGACCGAGGAAAAACACCAGATAAAATAAACTCTTATTGAGTAAGATATTTAATTTATCAGTTTTTTCTTTAGATGTAATCTGAAAAAAAAATATTATCCTTAAAACAATTTTCTATTCATCGAAGCTCACGACTCCAGTTGCATAGGATCTCATTATTTTACTTAATCAAGACTATGTTTAGAGACAGAAAAAAGGAGTGGTATCACAATAAATTCGAAAAATGTTACATATGTAGTTTGCAACCAATACACATGGTACAACAATTCTCCATAAAAATGAATCATCAAGTTATCCATAGTTTAACCGTTCAATAACGCGACGCTGAATCGGCTGGCGCTGAAATGTCCCGGCGCTGAAACGTCCCGGCGCTGAAATGTCCTGGCGCTGAATCGGCGGCGCTGAAACGGCGGCGATGAAACGGCGGCGCTGAAACGTACTAGACCCCCTGCTCGCTCACCGGATTTAAACCCGATCAAGGATGTGTGGGATACGATAGGTTGCTGCTACATAAGGCGTTTACCATAAGCAGCAAACACCTTGCAGGAACTATCGTCATCATTTACATTATGCCTGGAGGAATGAGATCCCATAAGATACCATTGATCATCTCATTCAGATGTAACATTTTGATTGTAAATTTTTGCTAATTGTTGGTATTTTTTTCTAATTGCTATGATTTACTACTGAAAACTAGTAGTTATGAAATACTACTTGAAACTTCAGCCTTATAACTCTTTTAAGGTGTTGCAATTTTTTTGGCACACAGTTTACATCTATAAATTAATTCCAAATTCTTTGTTCTGAAATGGAATAAAATCTCTGTATTTTGTCAGTTTATTACATGGATAAAAGTGAAAAAAAAGTATCAACACTATTGTAATGATAATTCATACAAATTAGTATATAGCATTCGTGACGAGGACAAATTGTTAGTCTGATGGACCGAATATTATCGTAGGATGTATATAATGTGGATTTTCTAAATAAACTGCTGTAATATTATAGAAGTGTGTAGTAATATTGTGTAAGAAATAACCTTCTTTTCTTTTAAAATTTACTTTAATAACAACAAACAAACAGATCTATTTTCATATTAAAATTAAACAATGCAGATAAAAAAACAATCTGCCACCATCGCCTTCTCTTGCTCTGCTATCAACCTCTCAAAACTAAAGTTTCCTACAATTGTTAATATATTTCAATACTTAATATTCTAGTGCTAATACAAGCAGGAATCCAATGCGAAATGTAATTACTTTTAAAATTGGGGAGGGTAATGGGATAAGATTGTTGTACATGTTTATAATGCAAACATATTTATTAAGGTCGTCAAGAAATTAATAACTAATAGTAGACATTTAATCAAATTTTATATATAATAAGTTTTATATGATCCTTAGGTAAACCCGGATCATACTCATGTAGATCTTCTAATGTCATAACGTTGGTTAGATATTTTGCGATAATTTGTACATCAAAACATAAGTGTAGTTTAAAAGTAATGTTACACATAAATTTGTACAAAAACAAAATGTCTTGTTGTTGTAAAACGTTATTCTGAATTCTGTCATTAATAACACATTTTTGTCATGCGATATCTATTCGAAATTTGTTTATTTTTCAAATCTTATTTATAAACAAAGATTATACCTCAAGAAAATACATGAAAGAACTTACATACCTGCTTAGAAACTATAATGACATTTAGAAACAGTTATATGTGTATGAAAATGAGTTTAAACATATACTGATGTAAAGAATACATTCTTCTGACGAATAATATTTAAAATAGTTTAAAGTATAATAATTTCAATATAAAATAAAAAGGTGGAACAAATACTAAAGCTATAAAGGAGATTGTCTAGAAACTGCGGCTTCATAATTCTACTAAGATATTTAATACCTATTATAGTTTTTATATAGTTCAGAAACTTGTTGGACTGTTATAGAACTGCGAACCCTAATAGTCCATTATTTCCTGTATCAGCTTGGGCTTGTGATAATTTTGTAGTCTATACGTTTTGATTTTTATTTCATTACACTTCACCCAACACTTTCGGTTTGCGTGGACAAACTTTACACATGACACTATTACCGTTTGTTATGATGAGTGTAAAATTCACTGAAAGATACTGTGCGTCAATTTTCCGTATATTCCAACCCACACAAGGTAGTACTGGCTGTTATTTTTGAAGTAATAGCATTGGATTATTTCGATGACGGTTACTTTTCAGATGTTTGCACAATGCGCATACGTTAATTTCATTGCCCTGTGTACCGCGACAACTTTCACTCACGAGATGCAGCAAACGGTGAAAAAGCTAAAAATAGCTAAAGAATACAACCTGTAACCCGCATAGGTATAACCAGCACTGCGCATGTTAAGGAAAACGAATTACCAATAAGAGCAGAACTGCTGGTCACACCACCCGATTGTTCACGAATTTTAACGAAATGGAACATTTATATCTTAAAAAATTATAATTTAATTTTTTATAAGAAATATGAATGTGTTTGAAAATAAAGAACTAGAGAACTGCTCCAAAAATGTCTAATATTTTGCTATACGGGTAGTATGTACGAGAATCCTTTCATACAAAATCGCTGTAATAACTAACAAAGCATCTATTCTGGATACTATTTACGTTATTCAAATTTGAAAAAAAAATACATCTGTATGTAAACTAGAATGAAAATTAAACACCAATTATTTAAGAATAATAATAATAATACTCTTTGCAGGTTTATCACTGTGTTTGAATGATGTGTGGAATAAATAGAAATTTGCTATTAAACAAAGAATTTTCAACCGAAAAAGAAAAAAAAACGAATAATTAATGTATTGTTATTAATGTATCCTAGATAAAATAGGTAAATAAATTTTAACAACTTAAGTGGATTTCTTTTTATTCATAATTTACAAATCAAAAAAAAAATACTGTAACAGGAAAACTATTATTATTATTTTGTATAGTTCTGGGAGTGAATTCAATTTTCTACAACTCGAGAAATGGCCTTGGGATTAAATTATTATTACTTTTTGGGGCATCGAAGACAGTGAATTAAACATGTTTGTAGTAAATTATATTTCTGTAACATCCCGATGTTGTGGAAATAATGTAAGGAAATGAAGCGAGCTGCGAGTTCTGCGGATCGGCTAGGATAAATATACTACACCTAAGCATTTTTAAAACTCATAATACAACCATACCGATGCAAAATTAATAAGACGCTAAGACCCCCTCCCTCGCTATCAATGGCTATAACTACGCATGCAATGTTGTCAGAGCTACCGGACGTCCCATACGCGAAATATTATAAACATTATTTTAGGATTGGACGTCGCATACGCGGAAGGATGTCATAATTTGTATATTTGGGGTATATTACGAAATTCCGCAGCGCCACACTACAGTATTTCGCCGAACTAATTAATACACAAAACTTTTATCGGGGCAACCAAAATAACGTCCAGCTAAAATCGTTTTACAAGGTCTAGGCAGTCAGTACATCACATTAGCATAGAAATGTTTTGTGGCGTCCATATACGGACGTCATATGACGGTGGACGCCACATGCAATGCACCCCAACCAATGTGTGGACGTCGTATTATCGAAAGGACAAATATATATATATATATTTACATCCCGCTAACTATTTTGCTTCCTTTCATAACGCGGTCGTAGTGCGTCCCCTGGAAGGAGCGTAGTTAGAAGCATTTTAGTGACGTATATTGAACCGCGGGAAAAAATGGATAACGCCGATCACTTTTTTATCGCTGTAGCTTTAAATTGAAATTATACGATTTTTTATTCTACGCACTTTTTTGCTTCCTTACATTTGCCTATCTATTTTGCGTCCACTGCGTATATTTTCAGATAAATTGCTAACTATTTTGCGTCCGATGTATATTTTTTTGTATAAAGTTGTAAGTATAATGCGTCCGCCACGTTGCCACATGTTGGTCGAAATAAATGTATATAGGAAGCAATATAGCATATTTAAGGAGTAATATAGGATCAATATAAAATTGTATTTTTGTGTTCTTTCGTGATGGACGCAAAATAGTCGAAATAAAGTATATATCGCCAGTCGAGAACAATGTATGAACTTTGGTCTAATTTGATAGCTAACTGAATTGAAAATCAGGTTAGCACCGTTTTTTAATGCTTAAGAATTGTTTTATATGTCTAAGCTGATAGAAACATAATATGAGTGTTAAAAAAATAGTCTTATTTATTACTTCTAATTATTATGGTTTTAAAGCACATTTTATGCTTATCTGGAAAAATATTGGTGCAAAGTAAATACCTTGGAACTGATTTTCCTGTGAACCAAAAGTATTGAAACAACATATACGTACTTTCCTGGAAGTATTTCGCAATTGGAAGAACTGCCAAGAAAATATCGTCAATTACAAACTTCTTACAAGCATCATTTCAGAACTTATGTAGAGGGCTTTGAAACCAACAAAAGGGTGGTGCGTAAAGGAATACCTAAAGGTTCAACCTGTGAAAATTACACTAGTTTCCTTCACAAAAAGAAGAAAGCTGGGTGACCTAAAGCCACCAACTCTTCATAACGAAAAGATACAATTCAGTCAAGAATCCAAATCCTTAGGACTGGTTCTTGACTCGAGGCTAACTTGGAATCAACATCTTGACCATATGACAAATAAATGTAATGGCAAAAGGCATTAATGACAACCTTTAGAACAATTGGAAACAATATGGGGATTGACATCTCGTAAGTCTTTTGTTAACCTATGGCTCCCCTGATTTGGTGGACAAAGACGATTATTAAACTCGCAAAGAGACAAAGATTAGCTTGCTTGTGCATCACTGGAGCTGCATAAATCTGCTGCGTAAACGATGTCAAATCTGCTCCTTTTATTTACATTAAAGGGGCGGCAAGAATGGAAACATATAGATACTCCTAGGAATGTCAGATTAACTAAACATAACCGTATCTTTAAAATAGGCAGTGATACAATGACGCTCAAAATCTCCTTCGACAAACCCTTCAAGATTATCTTGAAAGGTGATGGTTGGACAGCAAAACCCAAACTGGTATGCAAAGCTGATCAATATCCTATCCGACAATCGAACCGTTCTAAAGAAGTATTCTATCAGGTAACCTCAAAACTAACTTGGAATTGCTTGGTAAATGTTGAGCTGCTGACTAAACTCAATAAAGCTACTTTGGTGCGAGTGCCAAGGCATAAGGGCATATCATGCAACGAACTTGCGAACGCTAACAAGGATTCTTCAGTAAAATTCATTGGATCTGACCCAGCTCTCGAGATAACTTAAACAATCCAAATGAGACACCAGGTTCACTGAAACAGCGTAAGGACAGACACCTAACAATCGGATGATGAGGCAACCATCTAGGCATTTAGCAACAGATGTGCTGGCTAACAACCGAGTGGCTTGGAACGGTACCGAATCTATGAACATGATACGGCTGCCTAAGATAGTACCCACATAGAATAAGCGTCTTTAAAGATGGGCCTGTATGTAGACTATGCAACAAGGAGGAGAAGGTAACCCACCACGTTGTTTGAGAATGCGTTTCATTGGAATGGCAGAGACTACCATTGCGGGAAGTAATCAACTTAAAAGCTGATCTGTCAGAAAAAGTACCACACAGGCTGCTAAGCCTAATTAAGGGAATTAGCACCTCTTTATGTAAAGAAATACACTAACTACGGAATAATACAATAGGTGGTGTTATCGGATAAGGATAGGAAAATGATTTATATTCAGTGCTCAAATCAATCAGTTAATCTGTTTGATCTACATATAGTAATAGTGCTGATTTATCTGAAATTTACGCTTGTTTTTATTTAAATCTTTACATTATTCTTTGTATATCTACTAGTGCTGCGAATCGAAATCCGTTTTATGTGGAACCGGTTTTGGACGTGGAAATTAATCGCTTTAAAATCAGAAAGTGTAACCGGAAAACCAGTAAAACTGGTTTCGAAACCAATACCGGTTTTCAAAACCAAAATCGGTTTTTAAAATAGGAAGACAGGTATTTATAACGTAATTAACTTCAAAAATGCACACATTTTTTTGACCTCAGGTTGTAAAATCGTTTTTTTACTGAAAATCGATTAACCGGTTTTCGATATCTGGTGATTTCTGCAATACTAATATCTATCGTTTTTAAAATTCATCAATATACAAAAAAAAATCTGTTTTAGCCAAAATTGTACATCCATATCATCCGCTATCTATTTACACACAAGGAACTGCCAGGTCTATAGTATATAGCATATTCAAGCAGTGATAAGTAAATCGCACAAAGTTAACTATTGAATAAACTTAAGGAGGCACTCTTTGTGGGGATGCTATGCCATGTCATGTTTCAAACATTCAACCTTGATAGAAAATATCAGATTATAATACCAGATAAGAAGGATCGAAAAGGCACTCCAGTGAGAGCGGACTCGAAATGGTATACAGACGCCTCTGGAACAGGCTACGGCATAGGTGCTGGAATATATGTAAAGAAGCCTAGAAAGACTCTTACGATAAGCTTCACCAGAGATACAACGGTGTAGTTAGGCGGAGGTTGTTGCAATTCATCATTGTGTCAGAGAAATAGAACCAGCCCGCACTTAAGGCGTTAGTTCCGTAAGTGCTGAGTCAAAGTTGATTTGGGACTGTGTAAGCGCCCTAAATGAGGTGGGTACCCGATGAACATCGGCTTAGGTTCCCAACCACTCGAAAGTGAGGAACATGAGAGAGCAGATGATCTTTCCAGGCAGAGCTTGTCAAGGTCATTCGTCAGAATTGGTCCTTCTGTTGGCATTATCAAATCGCAAATTTATTTATTTATTTATTTATGACCAACATTTAGAGGTAGCCACGCTTTCGGCTACATTCCCAAGGCTTGGAGAGATACTAGTGTTATGTTCATTCCGAAACCTGGAACGGACACGTACTACCATCCGAAATCATTCAGACCAATTGTCTCACATCTTTTATACTGAGGACTATGGAAAAAATTATACATTTAAACATTACAGAAGGAGCACTTGTTAGATATTCTCTGCATATTCTGAATGGGCATACCAAAGGACTCGAAAGGAATATGGACGCAGGGGTACGCTGATGACTTTGTCATGATAGCTAGAGGGAAGTTCCCGGGCATGGTGGCGGCCATCAAGCGTAATGCACTGCGAATGGTGGTGGAATGGTGCCTTTCACAAGGACTCTCAGTAATCCACAAAAAACAAGTTGTTGCCTTTACCACATGAGGAAACTCAATGACCTAGGCGGCGTTAGATTGTTTGAGCAGGGGTTACAATTAACCAAGTAAAGTATCTCGGTGTTACCCTCGATGCGAAATTAAGCTGGAAAAACCATTTAATCAAAACAACGGCCAGGGCTATGCAACTATTCTGGCACTGCAGGAAAGTTGCTGGCAAAACCTGGGGATTAAAGCCGAGAGTGATGCATTGGCTATATACTGCCGTGATAAGACCAGCGATAACATACGAGGCAGTAGTCTGGTGGAGGAGGACAGAAGTGTCCTCCGCAGTGAAACTGCTAACCACTGTCCAGAGGCAGGCATTGCTGGGAATCACTGGTGCAATTAACAGCACAGGGACCGCCTCTTTGGAGATCATTGTGGGCCTGCCCCCGCTGCAGCTTTATGTGAGAGCGGAGGCAATGAATGCGATCTTTAGACTGAAAGCCAACAACTTTGTGGCATCCCAACTTCAGGGTGGGAGGACACGCTTGCTGGACGCGCCACTGCTGCAAATGCCCACAAACAGCATGGCAACCCAAATTATCTTCACTGGAAAGGTGAAAATCTCCATACCGAACAGAGACCAGGCGCAGCCAGGGCACCGGAGCCGATATTTCTGGGCCCAGTCCTAATCAAAGGATATCCATAAGCCTGGGGAAACATACAACGGTCTTCCAGGCAGAGGTATTCGTCCTTGCAGCCTGTGCAGAAATGATTGCAAAAGGGGGGCTACAATGAGTGAGAAAATTAATATAATGACTGAGAGCCAGGACAGCCAGGCTGTCATTACTGCAGTCTCGAACCCCGTAACTAGGTCAAACCTAGTTAGAGTTTGCAAACAATCCCTCAATGCACTGGCACGAGACTACACGGTGTTTCTGATTGGGGTGCCGGGACATGACTATATAAAGGGCAATGTAAAAGCCGACGAACTAGCCAAGGAGGGCTCTAAGAGACACTTCATGGGTCCAGAGCCCGTATGGGATATTACTAAGGATTCCGCAAGAAGGGAGATCTGAACCTGGTTGGATAAAGGAAATACAAAGAAATGGAGGTCGACCGAAGGTCAACTTTATACCAAAGCGCTGATAGGGAATGGGGATGTTAGTTTCTCTGATAACCTACTCAGGCGCAATAAGAAAGAAGTTAAAACCGTTACTGGGTTGGTAACTGAACACTGTCCCCTGAAAAAGCATCTATACAACATAGACCGGGTAAGCGAACCGTGGTGTAGAAGATGCGAACTACAGGAGGAAACGAGTTTACAAGTAATCTGCACATGTGAGGAACTGAAGGTACTCAGGCAGAAATATTTCGGGAGAGATCTATTGGAGCCCTCGAAGATTCTCAAGATCCCACTGGGCAAAATACTGGGCTTTATAGAGAACACCAAACTGCTGGAGTGGAAATAAGAGAATTAATAGGGATGGTACAATGAGCACCTAGCTCGAGTGCCGGGACATTAAGTGCCCACCCTAACTTTTAATGAATGAATGAATGACTGAATGAATATGACCAACATGATACACCTACAGGGGTCACATATATGTACATAAACAGCATATTAAAAATTAACATTTGAGAGATATATGTAAACAATAACAAATGTCCTCTCATCTAAAACTACAGACTAAAAGCTATGAACTAGACGCATGATGAGTCCAGAGAATAGTGGAAAAAGTGAGCAGGAGAAAGACAGGTAAAAGTATTTCTAAAGGAACAAAGGTGTGAATTTACTAGAGACATAGTGAGTAAAGACAGGAAGACTGCCAAAATGGTAGTAGGTCTGCTGACTGGTCATTGTAAACTAAACGGGCATATGTACAACATTGGCCTGGCAGATGATGCTATTTGCATATTTTGTCAGGAGGAGGAAAAAACTTTATTATTGTTTAATTGATATAGCGACAAATGTAAATAGCAAAAGTAAAAAAGTGTGTGCTTTAATGAAGAAGCATTCTCAGAGTTTAGTACCATCCTAGAAATCAGATACCCAAGCTAAATGCAAGTTTTTGAATATTTGAACTGAAAATCTATTTTAAATGTTGATTATTGGATAAGCAAGACCATGACATGTTTTATTTTGGTGGAGGCGCCAGGTATACTTCAAGCTTTGTAGTTCTTTCATACTGTTACCTTCTGATATACCATACCATAATCAATTGAGAAAATTGTAAACAAAGTATGGCCGATTTCACTTTCCCATTTGGCAAAGTGTTCTGAGATTGAAGTTGTGTTTTTGATTCTAATTGATCTGTTATGTGGTCTGTACATAGCCGAGACTTTAGTGCAAGAGTTAAATCTGTCATATGATATCCATTTTCTGGAATTTGTTTACTGTAACTTAAAGATAGTCGTTGTGACTAAATTGGATTTTGTAATTTTTAAGTTCTAACAAAAAAAAACAATAATGGCAGATATCCATGGCATTCTATGGAACTAAAATAAAGTAATGGGAGAAACCTAACTGAAAAATTATGTAGAGGTATTAAAAAAAGTAATACTGGAAGAGAAACGGTAGTATAAGTTAAATAATTATAAATTTCTGGTAAATATTACATTTTGTAATGAAAACATCTATAAAAAAAATCAAAGTCACGGGCACCTCTTACTAAACCGACACTTTTCAAATGCTTCACAATGTATTCATTAGTCAAAGGAAAGAAACACTTCTAACATTTTTTTTTTAAATTGTGTCATACATATGCCTACTGATTTACAATCACTAACCTCATTGGTTCTTCTATATGTGTGCGACGTTGCCAAGTAGAAGGAAGCAAAATAATGCGCGGTTTGTAATAAAAATATACGGCATGTGTATATTATTTTGGCTCTATCGGCATTTCTGTGAACTAAATTATACATGAATTTTACATATGACGCACTATTTTGCTTCACCTATTTTCCATCATAGATACTAAACGGGTTGGAATAAAAATATGAGAAAAAAACCTGGCAATGGTGGTGGCATGACCAACGGGCACGTACGGACAATTTTTTTTTTTCTTACCGGTTTACTCGATTAATAAGGCCGGAACTATTTTGCGTCCGGTATACGGACGCAAAATAGTCGAGGACGCAAAATGTAATGTAAAATGGCAATGCATGGACGCAAAATAGTGCGTGGGATAAATATATATATTTAATATATATATATTATATATATATATATATATATACAGCTAAAACCGAGGCAATCCCAAACACTAGATACATCTTGAATTATCGGCATCGCAAAAATCGGGAGTGGGAACATAATATCTATCGCTCGATGGGTGAATAAGCAGTAGCCAAATAAGAGCTGCACAGGAAGACAGTGTGAGGTACCGTTATTAGGCGGACGTATTCATGCCATTATTTATTACACCTACTTATTGGTGTATTTTTGTTATAATTAGTTATGTCGTGTGTTGATTGTACATTTTTATTTAAGTACTTGTTTGGCTGGGACTAATATTGTTTCCTCTAATCACTACTCAAGTTCTAATCACAATTTAGCCGGAGATATTTTCATTACTTGAAACTTATTTTAATTTCCATTTCCAAAACTCTTTTGCTTTAAAAAAAAAAAAAATAAACACCAATTATTGAGCTGACGTTTACTGAAAATATCAAGGGTAATTACTAGCAGAAGTAGGTAACATTTGGTTACTTGAAAAAACAAAAGACAAATAATTTATTAGTGAGTATTATATCCACTTATTTTTTTATTTCCAACTAGATAGGTAGGCACTACGTAAATTTGGTAAATTCTCTCATCCTTAATCAATGCGTTGCATTTTGTAAATCAGACTACTTTGCTACATTTCGTTTCGTCGCGTTTCGGCGCGCTTCGGAAATATTCGGGTGTTCGCATTTAGAGTAGCGCGTACGGTATATATTATAGATATGTATGGTTCTTTGGAAGGTCAAGAGCTGTGATCAAGTTGTTGAGCAGTGAATTAGGATCAATCTATCGGATAAGTAAAATTAGAAAGAAATACTACTTTCGAATTAGGAAGTATTAAATTACAATTTTACAATTGTTTTGGAAAATAATTGGCTAAACATCGATTAACGCGACTCTTAAATATTCAATATCATATTAAACAATTTATGCAAAAACTTAATCTGAATCTCAAAAGGTTGAATCATTGGAAGGTTTTCTCAACTTCTCCACAGATAAATCTATATTATAATCTAAATCACTCACATTCGAATGACTTGATGGAGGAACAAAATATTCTTCAATATCCCGTTCAGAGCCACCTTTGTTTAAGGTTATTAGAAATAACGAGTAGCAAGCTGTTAATTAAATCTCTATATGTATTAGTAATTCTAGAGGACTTGTGAGTGTGGCGTAACTTATTTTGACGAATAATTGTGTGCTGTACAAGGAACCAAATTCTTTCTTGGGAGTATTAACAATCATCCTCATTTCAGTTTTGAATTCTTTTTTAATTCCGTGTTTTTCTTCTGCTAAAAGTTTATTTTTTACTTTTCCCCTTACTAGCATGATGTATGAATGGAAAATTAAACGTTCTAATGTAGGTATGAAGGGATGATAACACAAAATGGAAGTGTTCTCTGTGTGGGTTTATTCGTTGCCCTTGGTTTGGCTCCACTAATATAATACTTGCCAGATGCATTTGTTTCTGTGAGAGTGTTGCATGTGCGTTCATGTACCCTGGTCATATGCAAAATATAATTCGCGTCAACGTTATTGCCGTTTAGACACAACTAATAAGGTTAGCTATTTATGTTTTTATTTCAGTTTCCTTTTGCAACACTAAAGCGAAGTAGCTTTTATATATTAATATGAATTTGATAGCCCTACAGTGGAGAAAATGATCCTGGATGATCGTTTATGCACAAGCCATCCCCTGTTCTACCACTCTTTGACCACTACCACCTGTTTGACTAGTTTTAAAGAGACTAAAAAATGGTGTTCGTCTGTCTGTTCCTACAATGTTAAAACCTTTGTTCGTACAGACTAGGCCCGTCACTCCCGTTACATTCCATTTACATATTAAATTACGGCTGGAGAACATTATCTTCCCAGGTGTTTAAAAAAGTACATATTGAAGGCAGTTCAATATTGTGTCTTATTATTATTATTTTTTCGGCACAAGGAACGCGTGTTTTAGACATGTTTCACAACGTTCTTAGGATTTTTTCTGAAAAACCGATTAGACGGATAAAAGAGGCCTTTTAAGCACAAATTGGTAAAAAAATTCTTCATAATTCGTTTTAATACGAGTCAACAAAGATAAAGCAGGAATATCAAAAATGGTTTTAGCTTTTTTTGAGAAAATCCTATTTAAAATTAAAAACCATTTTTTCATAAAATACGTGGACATATACTTTACACAGGCTTGAACGTCGTTTGTACTTCCTAAATTTAATTCTAAATTAAATCTTTCCAATTCAAAGGAATGTCTAATACAGTCGATGCGTTTTTGTAAGAACCACGTTATTTCTAATTGCGTGCTACTGGACTTTTTTTTACATTTTTTGATTCATTTGTATTTGTACATCTTTACGCCTCTCTCTACAACAAACATATATACTGCTGGGTACTGAAGGTACAAAAGAAAAGCAAAATGAATTTATAAAAATGAAAAATTAAATTAACTAGCTCAGCGGATAAAAATAAAAAGGGCGCAAAAGAACAATTAAAATCAGGGTTACCCTCGCAAATTAAAACTAATCACGAAAAGTAAAAAGTGGGTGAAAGAAATCTGACTTTCTTTAATTACTCCAAAAATTGAAAAAGGTTTAATCAAAAATAAAAGAACAGAAATTTTGAATGACGTTAACAATCAGAAATTTTATTATATTAAAAAAAAAAACATTTGTTAGAAATTGCAGAGAAAAAAAAACATGAGCTTAGGGCTCTGGCCGAAATCAAAAACTGCATTAGACTCTAATTTACAAAAGCACAATGCAAATCCCTTTAACAAAGCAAAAGACAAAACAGTTCAGAAGATAATCCTTTTTTACACAAAAATCCACGTAGTTTCAAAAATTAATACAAACTAATTAAACGTGGACAATACAAGTAAATTAATAAATGAAAACTTAATTACAAGCACAAAGCTTCAATTCACCCAACCCGAGGTGATTAATAAATAAAATACAAATCAGCAAAATTTAAAAAAAAAAAACGAAGAATTAACTCTTTAAACTTAAAATATACCTTCCAGAACTGAAATAATAAATGATCCTATATCTAATTTGTGTACACAATAATAAAATACCAATTATTATAGAGTGAGTTCCTTGATGGATGATATAAATCAGAATTAACGAAACAAATCTTTAAATATAAATGAAATACCAAAATGGCAGCAATGAAAACAAAATTACATGTACTTACACGGCATCTTTCAAAGAACTGGCCCCTCAGGGTAAAACAATCGCATATATATAAAATACTACAACTGCGTGCGCTGCAACGCACAAAGATCATAGAAAACAACTACATTTAAGGACATGAGCTAACATGAGCAAACACTATCAATTTAAAAAGTGAAAACAAATTAAACAACTGAACATTTAAATAAATAAATTAAACGATTAACGCAATTAGCAGTACGAAACACTAACAAAAAAGCTTTCATTTTGTCCGTTACTCGGTGCACTGTGGGGTGTCCTGAAAGATCTCACTGATTTGAGCTGTATATCTTTATAAGCGTTTCACAAAAGCAGTTTAGTAGATACAGCAGTGACACATTGAAAGTTACCGAGCTGATGAGAAAAAGCCGTGATGTCTTTTATCAGAGTTAATATAAACGAACAATTGTGAGGAAAGTGGTATGCTTTTACTTCCAGGATTCCAAAATCTTCAATAACTATTCTTTATACTCTCTTTATACTAACTACAATAAAACATATCAATCGTTTTCCCCTTCCCTAGAAAGAAGAAGCTAAAAATAAAAGTAAGAGATTCACTTTTATCTTCAGATTTTTCATTTAAAGGGATAGCACAAATAGCACTAATCTAAGCACTAATAATAAATAACTAAAGCAGTACTAAAACACGCAATTTATATCTACTATTTATTTCTATCTTCTTATTTTTACATTGTCTGTTTCTACAGAACTCACCAATACAACTGCACTGTCCTTGTTCGCGGGCCTGTTTATATTTTGCGTCTCTGGTTCTGGAGCGGTCTATATTTCCTGAATGTTCTAATACATTGGCACTAGAAGCTTCGATTATGAGGCGCTTAAATAATCTAAGATGGCATTCCCTGCATATGCAGTTGGGAATTATAATTTTAAATATAGCGCGCCTAACATTACAAACTATAAAGATAATTTGAAAATCTATTAGTTTATTAAGCCATGAGGAAAGATATACAAACTGTTCTGGTCATTCAAAGGTAACGAAACTTTTGATCAACGTTCAAGTATAATGACATATTTTCATATAATATTTTGAGCAGCCTACACTGTAAAGGTCATGCTTTAACATTTTAGGTAATTTTGACAGCGTTTTTTGTTATTGGTTGCTGCATTTCGCTGCATGCAAAACATGCTTTTTCAAGTTATGCAGAAATGAGTAAAAATAGGCGATAATATTAACCAAGAAAAAGGAAAGGAAATTAAAAACAAAGCTTGAAAAGGCTGAAAAACATGCAGCGAAACGTAGCAAGCAATATAAAAATCTAAAGAAATGATGCATTTGATTCTTTCCTAACATCGACCAAGATACCAATTTAAAAGGTTTAATTTAAGCATTGTTTTTAGTAAAGCTATTTTCTTTAAGCTTTTTTGATGACTATAACACACCACTGCAATTATCTCAAGGTATCGAGTTTTCAACTAAGAAGACATCAAGCGGGCCAAGATCATTACCGCTTATAGAATATGGAAGTAAATGTACAAAAGAGAATACCTTCATGAAAAGAATTTAAAAATTCGAAACATCATTAACACAGCTAATCCACTAACGTCCGTGGATTCGTCAAACTGCAGTGAAAATTAATTTTTACGTAATCTTTATATACGAATTATTATGGTATCTTTATCATATTTTAATATATCATGCATTTAATCCCGCGCGGTGTTTTGGAATTCCAATTCACAGTTTTTGAATCTACCATGCATTTTAGTACCTGTACTAATAGTGGTCTTATAAACTTACAACAGTTGCAGCCAGATAATGACTAACCTAATCCGGGCTTGCAATGTTTTAATTTTTAATTAATTGTTTTCATTGAGTTATAATGTTATTATCCTCTCTGGATGGGTATTGGTTGAAAGTGACAGCTCACGCTGCTAAGCCACTGTTCCATCTCAGACAAAATTCAACAGATAAAAAAAAACAAGGAAATAAAATCAAGTTAACATTTGAATCATTATTGCCCTTGTTGATGACTATAACTTTAAGCGTTAATAGAATTTATGGATTAATCTATGCTTACATAAGAGTATTTTTAAGTATGTTTAAACTAAAAGACATTTAATTTTCTTTCGAGAAGGACGTTAAAAGGAATACGTCTGATTTTAAATTTAGAATACTATCTTTTATGAATATATTGCCATTTCGTGGGTCGGTGCTTCAGACAATCACTTGCGGAGTACAGTTTGGGAACCGCCGCTCTTATTTTTTATCTGCAGCCGTATATCTAAAAAAATAGCCATTTGTTTTAAATTATTTATTTATTACTAATTCTGATGATTAATCTCGGTACTAATGAAATTTCCCAAAAAAAAAAAATGTCGGCACGCCGTTACACTTAATTTTTAAAGCATGTGGGGTCATAGGGCATTTGAGAAGTTTCACTGATATCGATAATAGCATTCATATATTAATTTTTTCAAAATTAATTATCCGTGCTTGCAATAATGTGTTTTTTTTATTACAAGCACGGATAATAGATTTTTATATGAACTTAACATTAAATTCTATTCTTAGTATTTAATGTATCTTTTGTTGTAGGCACCGGTAATTAATTTTTCAATAAATTATAGTGCCATGCAATTATCGATATGACGCATTCCTTTCGTCTCAAAAGAAATGATAGCTCGTGACCTAACAACAAAAAGTATTGAACAGTGTCAGTTTATGATGAATTTTGAACTGTGTGTTGTTAACTCGTGGACAAGATAGTATAAAGCGATTCGAGGTAAATCGACATTTAATTGTAGATACATGTTAAACATTTTTATCACAATATACATAAACAGGTTTCAGTTATTAGAATTGCAAGTTTATATAAGTTTAAATACGTGGTCTGTATATTTGAATAGTCCACAAATAAAGGTTTCGACACCTTAAATTATGGCTTATTATTGGATTTTCTTCAGGTTGTGGGAAATGTGCGTTTGTTGGCGTTAGTACAAGATTGGTACCGAAGTTACCTGTCTGGTAATCAATTTGGGATGCGTATAGATGGAGTTGTCTCTAAAGCGACTTCACTTGCTTGCGGTGCGGTGTACCGCAAGGCAGCATTCTCAGGCCATTGCTTTTCTCGCTAGATATAAAAGAGATAAGTACTGTGTGTATGCTGATGACGTAGCTATAATGGTCTTTTCTGATACTATCGATGAAGCTTTCTGTCTCACGCAGTGGGTCTAAGAAGACCTACTAGTTTGGGCAACAAGTAGTTGATAGCAAATTATTGCAAGTCTAAAATTATGGATGCAAAAGGTCGCCTCAAAGCTCTATGATAATATTTTTCAGCACTATAGGTAGCTCCATGGAGTTATGTTTCTTCAGGTGTATGCAGTTTAAAATTAATTTACGTGACATAATTTGGACATTAGGAGATCAGCTTAGATTTCAACTTCCTTTCGATTTTTATTTATTTTGTATTTAGCAATCGGTTTTACTATTTCTCGCACTTTATGCCACTGCGAGCTAATTTAAGACCTTTATTACTAACGTGTCATAATATTATTTCCTCCAGTATCGGTTTTTTTGTGTTAGATCGTGATCATCTCATAAGATCGATTGGAGCTGGTGACTTGCATGTACAGAGGTGAAATAACAAATATGGAAGCGGTTGTTTCAGTGTATTATATCACAACGCCATCCTCCCTAAAAGCGTAATTAAAAATATACTTACTAATTATTGATTAATTACTTACTAGAGTCTACCTTTTACCATTAATATTTTGAATATATACCATACTTTTAGTGCATACTTTGAATACCTGCATGTTCGTTTTCCACCGATAAGCAAATTGCTTAGTGGCATTGTTTTTTTTAATTAGTTGCTGTAATCACATATTAAGTTGTTAATGTTTTAAGTTTATCGTTGAAATCGATAGACATCAATCGCAGATCTCTAATTTTATTCATGTTTAGGAATAACCTATAAAATATGATATAAAGAAAATTATTTTATTCGCAACCCTAATAGTAATATTTATTAATTTTTAACCGGCATGATGTTGGAAAATACATTATTACTGGATGAAAAGTGTTTCTCTTGGGTTAAAAGTGGCGTTTCTGTCAGTAATAAAAAACATTAAATGTCTGCTCAACCTCTAAGTATTTGGTTGTAATTTTAATTCGATAAATAACCCCTAAAAACGAGTATTAATTTGTTGTAAACACGTTATTTTATTAAAAAAAAAAAAACACCTTTTACGTATGATTTTTGGCAAATATGTATTGACAATAAATTGCATATCAAATTAAGGTTAGAACTATGACATTACCCAATTTCTTGTTAATATACAGGTGTTCCTTAAAGGGAACAAAGAAAAATAATATATAAAAATTTAACACAAATTCATAACTTATTTATTATCATTAGAACTTAGAATATTTAAAGTGATTGTTACATTTTATGATTATTTTTCTTTCATTTACATGTCGTATATTAAACGATTACTTATTTAGAACGATGCAAATAAACCCACCTGTTTAGAAAAATCTTAAACAAGCTAAAATACACATTAAAATTGAGGAACATACTCAGCAGAACTAAACATTACAATGTAAAGTGAAAATCCCAACAGAAAATCACATGCTAAGATGGTGAGGTTAGGACCAACATAATAGTCGCGAAATTGAAGAATGACTGCAAATATGCAGTGTGGCCAACCTACTAACATTAAAAACTTGGGAAGCCAGTGATAAAATCACTGCTGTTATTAAAAAGTATAAAGTAAAAGACCATTTCAATGATCTAACGAAGTGAAGAAAATTAAGTAGCTTAAGTTGTTGGATTTGTTGGATTAAACCTCAACAGGTATACATAAATATTACACAAGTTGCCGATATCAGTTCCAAAGTTTGTTTTTTTCTTTATGTTTGTCAATGTAGTGCATTTGTAGAAATAAAAGTTTTGATCAAATCGATTCTTATTGTAAAAGTTTAGTGTCTTCAAAATTGAAATTATGATCGTTATTGGTATAATATATTTAGTAAATAAATCGTGAGATTAGTGGCTCCAATTTTCTTTAGGTTCAATAATTCATTTTCATTTTGAAATTAAAGAAAATTGGAACCACTAATCTTACGAGTTTTATTTACTAAATTTATTATCCCAAATTTGGCCCAGAAAATTTATCAAGATTATTAGATGATCCATCCATCATCTTACCACGTGGTTCTCTGTTAGGATTTTTACTTTTTATGATAATATTCAGTTTTGTTGAGTATGTACAATTTTAAGTGTATTTTAGATTGTTTAAGATTTTTTCAATGTAAGTAATCAGGCTTTCAACTTAATTAAAATAATCCTTCAGCAATGTTGTCATTTTCATCTTACGATTGTAGTACTTGTCTCTGAAGAAGCAATGAATTGATTGCGAAAGCTTAGACAGATAAAAAGGAATTTATTTGTCCACTGCCTGGATACCCAATAACACTTTCTTCATATCCATATGTAATAATGTTAATAAATATTGAAATGAAATATTTCCCTTATAGCATTCTTTTCCTATAATGTTACCTCTATAAATACAATAAGAAAATTTCGTGTTCATCTCTTTCTGCGGCTTTCAAGTTTGGCGTTAAGTTAAAATCAAATACGTATACTATCACCAATTTCTCCATGAAAATAAATCCTGGGTTTTTGTACATCCCGCGGTTACAGTATCTTTAACTGTCTATGTACTGATGATACTGCTGAATATAGATAGCTACTATACCGAATAGCACCGATCGCATACATTTTTCTTAGTCCATCAAGTACACCTTTCATATAAGCCACCTTTACTGGAAACAGAAAAGTCGGCTTTATACACATAACTATTTATAGTTGCGATGGCTCGCTCGGTATATTGGTATGCAATTATGGATCTCACGCATTGATTTCATCTCAAGAGAAGTGTTAGCCTGAGACCTAACAGGCGCTAAAAATTGATTAATAATACAATGTGTGGAATAATCTAAGTTTTTATGAAACTTTGTGTTAGGTGCCTTTTGTTTTGGACACGGATAATTAACTTTTGAATAATAGATATGGAGATTCAATTATGAATCTATATATTCAAACGTAATTAAAGTAATTCAATTTTACGAATACAATAATTTTATGTACCTTCATAAAATTATTGTATTCGATTTTATTTAGTATTGAATAAGTTTTAGTATTTTAATTGAATATCAACTTGCTGTTGGTTATAAATATTGGTATACGTTTGAACGTTTTCGTTTTCCATTTGAAGCTTTATTTTCTGTATCGTTTTCTAATCATCCCAATTGAACGCTATCTTGAAGAACTTTTTGTTGGAGAATCCAGATCTCACTGTGCGCAAAGATATTTGTGGCTGTGCCTGTTTTTTAACGTGCTTAGTAGTACCCTGAATTTTGAAATACCACCTATATTTCAGTCTATATGTCCTAATATCACGTATCTCTGTGTTACCTTGGTGCCCCTTATCAGGCAATGACGAGTTGATGTGGTCACCCGTTTTGTCTACAGCCAATACATCATGCGTGGCTTAAATTCAGGAATTTTCCTAATTATTCTATGGGTTGCCACACCGTTGGCCTGAATTCCTAGCCACTCAGGCGTGAAGGAAAATGAGACGGCGGACGAGCCGACCAGGCGAGGTTCGTCAAGGTTATTAGTTGAAGCTAGTTCTTCTTTTGGCACCACCAAATCGCAAATTTAGAAAACCACCAATGAATGCATACATAATCAATCCAGAGGGTGGTGGCAAAACTCAGCATAACAGAGACAGGCAAAAAGGTTTCTAAAGAAACAGAGGCCTGAAAATGATAGTAGATCTGCTAACTGGTCGTAGTAGACTAAACAGACATACGTACAACATAGGTCTGGTAGATGATGCAACCTGCAGATACTACTAAGAGGAGGAAGAAACACCAGTTCATGTGCATTGCCCAATGTGAGCCTGGTGAGGAAAGGTTCTAGAATGGCGTGAAGAACCCTATAGCTAGCAGCTACACGAAGAAGTCGCTCTCAAAAATGGTAATAATAGGGCAAAATTAGAGCGCGTCTTCTAGGAAGAAGGGAATCACAGTAAATCTGAAAAGGTCGCGATGAAACAGATAGCCCATCCCAACACTAATCTAATCTAATCTAATGGGTTGGCATGAGAGCCTATTTATACTTATTGCTTATCTTTTCAAGATTCTGGTCCAAGGTTATTTACAAGTCAAGAATCAACTTTGTGATTGAATTATACTGTTTCATTATGGGTTGGTGGTTTTAGGCCATCAGTCTTCTTCTTTTGTAGGAGGATCTGTTGTTGCATTTTCAGAGTTAAACAGATTGCATAATTTCTGAGACGATATGAGAGCATCTTTTTTCAAATATAACAATTACAATATTGTATCGAGTTAATTAATATTGTGGCGATGTTGAATGCGTATGTTACTTTCTCAGGGTATAATTTAATATAATGTTTAAATTCCTACAAATTCTAGAAGGATATTTACTAAAATATGAAACGAGTAATTTGTGATGTTAGTGTAAGTAATACAGCAATACATATTTTACAAATGACACACTAACAATATGATACAACCTCGTTAGTGCAGCCTTAGACGAATTATGCATTTAAAGCGAGCTGTTGGTGCGCGTGTCAACCAATGAGTGATTTATTATATCCATGTATGTGCATACTCATGAGTGCATTATTGTGAAGCGAAAATGATGCTTAACTCGCAGTCTAATTATCACATACTTTATGAATTGTATAAATTTTAGTTATCATATCGTATACATTTCCCAACTGGCAGCAGAACAATGTCAATAAAACAAAATCAGAAGTTTGAATATACGTATAATTAAAATCACGAAATATCAATACATTTGCGCATTCTCCTACAATATGAAGGTCACATACCCTCCTTTTCCAATTTATGCAAAAGGAATAAAAAGAAAAAATTAAAGGAAGATACAAGTTCGTATTTTCGATGAAAAAAATAAGCTAATTAATTCTTTTTGATTTCAATGTAACCGAGCGGTTGACCTCTAAGAGTTTGTTTACCGGAGGCTTCCACATGATAAACGCACGGATGTTTCCATTGTTATTGATCCCTCCTTTAAAGTCCGTCTGGGTCTATGTACAACGTAGACTTGCAAGTTAACTCCGGGTTAGAGGCTGTCAATACCCTTTCTGCGTATCTTTTCACTTAAATAAATTTCGAGATCGCAACAATTAATATGTAATATTTTTTTCTCTTTTTCGCTTTGAATCTGAAAAGCTTCTGATGTATTTTTTGGTTAAGTGATTTTATTTATCTTGTTATAATTCATGTATTAAACTAACCTAGCCATTTTCCTTGGGCTTGTGAGAGGAGAGGCATACGGATACGCTAAAAAAATCCTAAGTTAAAGATACTATATTGTAAAAGTTCTTTGACAAAGGTCTTGATAAAGAGCTTTTATAGAGTCACGAGTTAACTTTTTTAAAAGATAAACATCTTTTATAGTGTAATAATCGCCTTGCACTTGTTAACAAATATTCATAAAATTTCATTAATTTATTGCAAAAAATGATTTCAATGTCGTCCTGCGGCATATTCTATTGTGTTCCTTTGAAACCGTTCTGACGGAAGGAGTAATTAGCGGGCAATTATATAAGCGGTCATTTGGGGCATGTGCGTGGATATTTGCTAGTGCATGTATGTATCTGATGCATGTGCCTGACCTTGAAATTTACTATATAATTGCAGTCAGGTTACTCCCATTGCGTATACATAATATGCTGTGCTAATATTAAAAAACAGCACTCTTTATTATTGATAAAATAATTTTATTTTTGATTTCATTATCGAAGTTGTTACAAGAAATTATGATAATATAATAATCTGCAAATCTACCATTCCTTATTATATTATATAATGTAATAAGGGATGGTAAAATGACATCGGTGTTTTGAAGATATGTTGACATTTATATTTTCTTTTTGATGTTCATTTATATCGATGTTTTTGTTAAAGAAACGATGATGATTTCTGAGTTAATTTTCTTTAAAAACTGACGTTGATATAGCAGTAGCGTAAATAATTTTACCAATTCTCATCTTAAAGAATATTTTGTCTCTATTAAGTAGCATAAAACAAGTTTTACAGATTAAAGATATTTAATTATTATATAATTGCGAAAGAATTTTTTATTTCTGAGATTTGACAAAATATTTTATCCAATGTATTTATTAAAGATGTTCTGATTTTAATATAGGACGTCGTTATGATTAAAACAGTCTATATATTCTATATAATCGGTTTTATATAATGCCACAAGAACTATCTCTTTTGCCAGTACTATTTTACCCAGGTCCGTAATCTAGAAACAAAGCAATAGATTCATAAAACAACTCTGTAGTGGAATATTCCTACCAAGAAAAAGTCAAAAAAAAAGTTAAAAATGTATATAGAGTTTGTAATCATGATAAAATCATATATTAGCTCCCTCAAAACCAAAACACCTTTAACGAACATCCTGTATAATTTTTGTATTTGATAATTTTATAAAATACCGATGTTTTCATCTACATCGAAAAGTTGCTGGCAATGTGTCGAGATATCGACACATAGATGTTTTGATAAATTTTGCCATCACTAATACAATAAAATACCGCATCCGGCTCAACCCTCCACAAAATTGGTGCTATCTCTTTCTCTCACAAAACGACATGAGTGAAACAGTAATAGGTTCACGCAGGTTCATATCGAGTGATGTTCTAACACTTCTTGTAGTCAATTGTACCTGCTATATGTAAAGAAAAAGTAAGAGAAAATTTATTGGCGACTCAATTTCAGAAAACAAATTAATTTCGCTTAAATCGCCATTTTTAAGGGATAAAATTATTATTCACCCATTATACAAAAGAAATGTGATGATTAACTTTCATTTATAAACATTATTTGTTTACTGCACTTGTAGAGTAGTATCAAAGTAATCGTTATTTCATGCGTTTTCATGATCACGCAGGGAGTCTTCCTGTTCCTGTTTGAAAAAAAAAAGTATTTGGATTGTGCGTGTTTAAAAGCATAGAGCTTTTGAAGTATTAATGTTGATAATTTTTTTTCTTAATTTTATGCCCTTTCATAGTTCTCCAAATTTTATCGTTTATTATTCTTACGTTTATTCAATTCGCTAATAAAAAACTTCGCATTTCAGCTGCAAAAGTTTCCTCAACTTCTGAAACAATTAAGTAATTTCTGTTTTCGGTTTCTATTATCAAAAAACTGTTTTTTTCTTGTTTTCAGTTGACCAATTAACTTCGCAAGTACTTATCACCCATTTCTTTAATCAATCTTGATTAGTAAAGATCTATCCATAATTCTTCTTTTCCTTATGCATTTGCGTTATATTTTCCTACTTCCAGCTGTTAATTTTTCCATTTCTTTTACCAAACTTGCTGAATTACCGCATTTATTTTCTGTTGATGGATTCTTTTAGGCTGGTAATGTTGCGTTAAGTAATTCACTGCTTTTGGACCTGACATCTTTTTTTGCAAAACCATTTTTCAATGATGCGCACGGCAAGCAAACCTTAACATTCCTATTACTAATAGTCTGTTTATTATGCTCCCCAGCGTCACAGGACAAAATCTTTAGGAAAATGTAGTAAAAACCATACAAATACTTATAGAGGCTTTACCCCTGCGACGGATGTGTAAAATTGGTTAATTTTTTTACAATAAATTACTTTCTTGTCTAGATCTTTCTAATTTAAAAACATTTAGTTGTAGGCAGTAAAAAAATTACAAAGTAGTATTCCTGGTAATTGTCCGCCATGAAAACTACTGTAGTTTTACAGATGAGAGTCAAAATTTCTGTAAATTTACAGTATCGCGTCGTCATGTTTCCCCCACTTACCCTTAATATCACAGTATGATCGCTGTAAATTTAAGGATTATTTCTGACATATTTAAACCTGTATCAGAAATTTACATCAAATTTCATGACTTTTACATTAATTGTTGCATTTGCTGAGAAACTATAAAGCTTCAGTAATTTTCCTGTAAAAATTTCCTTACAGTAATAATACTGTAAAATAAAACAGTATTATTACAAAAACTTTTTACTGTGTAAATTGAAATTCATGTTGTTAGAACAAGATTTTTATTCATTTGATGAATTCGCAAATTATAAATCCTGAGTGGTTTTTTAGTTGTGAACCTGAACATTTCATATATATGCCTTGTTGCAATTATGCAATTACTGGCACCTTAATATTAATATCACAAAACAACAGGTTTTATTGCCGATGTACAACAAAAAAATGCTTTCAAAATTATAGGGGGCGAACTATTTACCAGGAACACAAGTTATATAAAGCTTCTTAGCTCTATCTGGAAGGTAAACATGAAATATTTAGCAAAATTGCAAGGTGGAACAAAAACAAATGAATTCCGAATGGTGTTGACAGGTGACAGTTTTTGAACATGGATGTTTGACTCTGGTGGAAGGGATAGAGGGAATCTTTTGGATACTTTTAAATGGACTATTACAAACATTGACTACAAATATCAAGACAGTTCCTTCCCATTCTTTTTATAATTAACACTTTTTATGTGGAATAGTATTCCTAGATTATTCTTAAGAATAATTCTGAAATATTCGTAAAATGAGAAAACCTCCACCCAAGATGGATCAGATAGATATTCTTAGAATATGTTTAGAACATTTATAAAAATATGTAAGGAATATTGGAGAAAAAAAGGTTCCCAGAGTATCTTTAATAATGTTTAAAAAAATATTCTAAAAAGCATTGCAATACGTACTTATTTTAGAAATAATATAGTATATATACATATACAAATAAAACATCATCCGTTACATAATAATAAATAAATTTGTAATAAGAAAAAGTACGAATATCCATATTTACTAATATAATTATTATATTACTATGTAGGGTATGGTTAATTTTAAAATGTTTCCCCACACACTAATGTCAAAAGTAGGTTCATTATTGCTTAAAATAATATTATAGTTTACACAAGTATACGTTAGAATGCGTTAAAGTTAAGTCAAATATGACACTGTAGATTCCGTTGCAATAGAGAATGGTACAGACGTCCACATGTGCAATGACGAATTTGGTAGACGATGGCGGTTTGTAGTAACAGAGAGTGCTAGCGGCAGCGGGGCGTAATTGACGTCAGGCTTCGCGCAGGTTTTGGTGACGACATGTACCATTCCTTATTGCAACGTACTCTACACCCGCACGTCGAACGTCATCTTGTCGTTTTATCACTACTACTGCATTACCCACTGTGCATAGAAAAAATATAGCAAAACTATACAAATATTGACATCTATGTCATATTAATATACTGATAGGTAAATTTATATTTATATTATATTTATATTTTATATTTAAATGAAATCTACTTCATTTTGCATCTTACGTATGGATTAAATGACTTTTAAAAAACTTTTGAGTAATATTAATTTTAGAAAGGGGTCTATGAATATCTACATTACAGAAAATATTACTGCAATATTTAAAAATCAATATTTCTTTAGAATAATCTTTGCAATTCGTAAAATATTCTGATAATATTTGGAATATATAAATACCTGAAAGCATGATTAAAGATTATTCTAGAAATATGCTCTGCTATCTAGACTATTACTTAGAAATTACACAGAAAGAGTTTCTATTTCGACCTATTTTCACTCTGAATATTTTGAAATAATTTTGAGGGCATCAGTTAAACATCTTCATTCATATTTGCTACTAAAACATATTGATATCCAACAACATTTTCCTTTAGTTTATGAAAAAAACATTGAAACATGCTTGAAATTAGTCTGAAAACACTATTCTCTAAATTATACACTGGTTAGAAGGACACAAAAAGCAATTTTCTCCAACGAAAAACAAAGCTCTTCGAAAGTTGTTCCTTGAAAACCGTTTAAGCAATAATATATTGAAATTTGAAGCAAGTTCTATTTTCTGCACTTCTGCTGAAGCCTTAAAAAAGGAAAACTCAAATTAGTTATTAATTTGCAAATAAAAAAAGTAATATCTTCTATCAATCGCTGTCCAAAAATTTAAAATACCACTAAAACAAGAAAAATCCGGTAAAGTTGTAACAGTCAAAATAATACGCTTGGCACTACTACAAAATCGGTTGAATAACTTTGAAGTTGCGGTGAACCTCGCTCGACATGTTTTTATGCGTACTCATATTGTATAAACAAATGAAATGATATGCATTTGGCATCAACTTGTTCAGGAAGTATTCGCAACTGAAGTAAATATAAATTATAGAAGTCGATTTAGAAGATTTGCGGAATAATTCAAAATATCCCTATTTTTTTTTTGACGTCAGAGTCCTTGAAACCCTACCTTGAAGCATTTTACCTTGAGCCAACTTTTAAAAGGTCAAATATTTTTAGAAGGTTCTATATTCCTAGGAGATGTCATTTTACAACGTCCTAGTGCTGTTTTAACTTGCTTAGCCCTGATATAGTGTATTTCACGCCAACTCGCGAATTTCAGAATTATTGATTCTTGATGCAAATTTTCTTTTTTTAATTGGCAATAATTTTAATGACTTCGATTTACTTTTAAGTTTTTTGAATTATATGTGTGTCAAGGATGAAAGATTGAATAAAATGAGTTCTGCTCACGCCTATAATACTTATTAATCAAATATAAATTAATTTAATTGTGAATAGGTAATCGATATTAGAAATAAAGATAAAGATACTTTAGGAACAATTTTTTTATGCTAGTACTTACGGCGTATAGCATATATGAGTAGCTTAGTACAAAATGTTTGTTCCAAGAACGTATACAGTTGAATAGCACTGTGATATCGTATAATTTTGTGATAGGAACCCTATGTTAACTTTACAAGTGCATATTTACCGATTATCATTTTTAAAAGTACACACTCTGGAGTGTTTAGTGTTTTATTATCATTTTGATTTGCTTGATAATGATCAAAGTAGATTTCTATTCATCAAAAATTATTAGCCGTAAATTAAGCAATAGGAAATATTGGTGTAGCCATCTCCTGGTTTCCGTTTTTTTTATTGATTAACTATACTGTAATATTTGCATTTCTTGGAAAGAGTAACAGATTTTTTTAGGTGACGTTTGTTGTTTTCGCTGACAGTGAAAAAAAAAATACCTATCAATCTCCTAAATATTTCAGCTATATATACAGGGTGGGCCTCCACATTCGCGTCGGTTTATATACGAAAAGTGGTAACATGCAAATAGAAGGACTACATTTCAAAATTACTTTGAAGTATACAGGGTGACTCAAAGAAATGTTACACACTAAGTTGTAAAAAATTAAATGGAACACCCTGTATATTATGATATATTTTGATAGTATAGACTAAATAAAGACAAGTTGGTGTTAGGTTTCTTATGCCTAACTCAACTCGTTTACGAGATAATTAACTATCCTTCAAAATGTAGACCAAAATTGAAGAGGCATGCCTGTCATGCATATTTATGCTAGATATTTTAAACTGTATTTATTTTTTAACTAAAGCATTAGACTTGATAATAAAATAAAAGTAATGCAAAAAATTATACGGGGTGAACAAAAACATACTTTTAATTTTCGCTATCTTTAAAGGCAAGTATCTGTTATAGTTTCTTAGTAATCTAGAATTTTCTATTTCAAATATTAATTCCTAGCCATTATTTATTATTTTTTTTTTTTGAAGTAGGCTTGGTCAAAACTGCTGTTATTATTCAACATAGATAGACGATAATTATCAACCTAAGTTTTCAACTGGCTTTTCCTACATACTAATTAAACGTCATAACTAAGTAAACTTCAGCAATGTACTTTATTAAAACCGATAAACTGATATGTTAAAAACTGCTAATGCTTTAAAAAATGTTCAGAATGATGGCCATCGTTTTCAATGCAGAGGCGTACTCTTTCTTGAAATGAGTCTCAAAGCATTTAGCGTTATAGATCGGAACGCCATTCTTATTCGCTCTTTTATATTGTCGGCTGTGGTTGATGGTATGTCATAAACAATATTTTTAATATATCCCCATAAAAAAATTTGGGCTCGTTAGATCTGGAGATCTTGCTGGTCAATTCTGTGGACCTCCGCGGCCTATCCATCTGTTGGGACATTGGCTATCTAATTCCTCCCAAACACTTATTTGAAAGTGCGCAGGAGCACCGTCTAATTGCAACCAAAGTCTTTGTCGAATATTAAGGTATATTTTCCAATAGTATTGCTAAGTTATATTTTATAAATTGTAGATACATGGCACGATTCAAGTGACCATCAAAAAAGTATGGTCCTATCACGTGCTTTCCAACTATTCCGTCCCATACATTAACAGACCATCGATGTTGACGATTTAGGGTTCTAAAGAAATTGGGATTCTCGTCGCTGTAATAATGAAAATTATGCCTATTAACTAATCTGTTGTTATGAAAAGTTGACTCATCCGAAAGTAACACATAATCGAGAAAATTTTCGTCACCTCCTAACTTTTTTAGAAGCCATAAACAAAATTCAAGTCGCCGATTATAATCTACTTCCAAAAGTTGATGCAATTGTATGCGGTATGGGTAAAATTTGTTAATCTTTATCATTCTTCTGATGCTATCTCTGCTTATCCCTGTAGTTTCATTTATTTTTCGCTGACTTGTATGCGGATTTTCAGTAAGATATTCGATAACTAAAATATTATTTCCTTTATTTCCGGTAATCAGTTTTTGTCGTTCTGTTCTCTTGTAACACACAATTCCTGTACTTCGGAATACTTGCAGCAAATTTTCTAAAGAACGCTTATCGGAATGGCGTCTGTTAGGATATTTTTACGCATAAATCCTTGATGCTAGCAACCATTTTTTTTCACATTCTCCAATTATTAAAATCATATCAATCCTTTCTACTTGAGGGTAATATCTCATTGTAAATAATTCAAATGCTTTTTAAATAACCACGAACAACAATGATGCGCAACTGACAAGTTCTGTTATTGTCAAATGACTTTTGTGTATAATGAATAATAGCGATACTTTTGTCTAGGTCTACTTTTGAAAAAGAATTGATAGGAATTAATATTTGAAATAGAAAATTCTAAATTACTAAGAAACTATAACAGACAGGTACAGGAAGAATTAATACAATCTTAAAGACCGTTAAAATTAGAATCTAAATAAGGTAACAGATACAGGCTATCCCATTTAAAATAAGAAAGTTACTTGCGTTTAAAGATAACGAAAATTAATAGTATATTTTTGTTCACCCTGTATATTTTTTTTGCATGACTTTTATTTTATTATCAAGTGTAATACTTTAGTTAAAAAATAAATATAGTTTAAAATATCTAGCTTAAATATGCATGACAGGCGTGCCTCTTAAATTTTGGTCTACATTTTGAAGAATAGTTAATTATCTCGTAAATGAGTTGAGTTAAATATAAGAAACCTAACACCAACTTCCCTTTATTTAGTCTGTACTATCAAAATATATCATAATATACAGGGAGTTCCATTGAATTTTTCACAACTTTGGTGTGTAATTTTTCTTTGAGTGACCCTGGATACTCCAAATTAATTTTGAGTGTATAATTCTCAACCAAAACAATTGAAAATATGTTACCACTGTTTTTATATAAACCGACGCGAATGTAGTGGCCCATCCTGCTGTATAGCCTAACATATAATAACACTGAAGCTATCAAAAAGATATTTATTGGACTTCGAGTCCGTTTTAACATTACTAACACTACCATAAGACACGACACTTAAAATATCAAAAGCGATATAACTTCTCTAAAGGAACATCTTCGGACGTGTCAAAAATAACTGCAGAAAATCAAGAATGACACACCACTAAGATTGCACTGTCGCAAAGCTACAGAATCGAAAAAGTACCACCGAAAATCGACACTTGAGGATATCGACACGACACTGTGAAAAGTAACACAACAATTTCTTACAGAATCACAGAAATTTGGTAGCCGTAAAGCCAACCTTAAATGAACGTCCTTAGGCTACGGGAATTCAATGAAAGTTCATTTTAATGACTGCATTCCACCGTGTTTGTCAAAATGGAGATTACGCTAATTGATAGATTAGATAACGTGCCACATGTAACAATTTAATGCATTTAGAAAAAATTGCTTGAGCTCAACTCCAGTATTTTGTTACTCCTCTCATTATTATCGTTGCGAAACATGTGCGTGGGAGTAAGACGTAAATGATTATCGTAACATTATGACAATGAGAGAATTAAGGAAAAACGCCTTGTATAAATAGTTAAATAATATGATGTAACACTTGGGTGTGAAATTACATAAATGGACATGAACCAATATTTACATATGTAGATGATGGCATTTCATTAACTTCCTAATATAAAGATAAAAAATAAGGGAAAAAAATAAGAAGTAAATATCTGTTCACTTAACACGTAAATATATTCCGTGTAAATCGTAGCTTGGTATTATATACCTACGCGTCGTCTGTTGTGGGCAAAATATTTATTTGCCTTCAGTGATGGTTTTGCAAAGAAGCTACTTCCGTCTTTGTTGTGTAGATAAAAGGATATCTTACCTTGGTGTTACATTTTACACTTTTCGTTTTTATTGGCAAATATATACAGTAAGGAAAAATGTATGTAGACAGTTCTTTAACATGTAGGGAACACAAATTATAGCAAATGTAGGGGATTATCAGCTCTCTCAATATAATCGCTGTGCTGAAGCGCAAACATTTTGTAATTGTAGAAATTATAAGCTATAAAATTATTATTTTAAGATATATCAGGAGATGTTGGAGATTTTCAACAATTAATGTAATGATCTTCTAAACATATCTATTTAAGCAGAAAATTATTAAAAAATTATTAAAAACACACACGAATTTTATGCTATCAGAGTCTATTGAGCATATTAGTTATTATAAGGTAAGATCAGGTAAGTGTGTAGTAAAAACTGCATAGTGCGAAGAAAATGTAATACTGTTCACATAATAAGACATTTTGATAAATTTTACACATAGAAGTACGTAATGTATGCTCAGCTGAAAGCCTTCAATAGATACACCTTTTATAATTATCAACGATTTACTAGAAAAAAAAAAAACAAATTTAAACACTGTCAATACTACACACGTTACCCAGCAAAATGGGGCAAGTGTTGTAATCGTTCTACATTTTAATATATGAATTAGCAATTATCCTTTAGTTCGGCCAAGAGTGTAAACTAAACTGATGCCTGTTTAATAAGGCTATGGTATAATTCACAAGATATTCAAGTTATTACACGTTAGGAGATGCGAACTTTTGTTGTAAAACTAGTATGAAGTTTAGTACATTACTATTATAACAAGAGGACGTCCGTATTTCAATTTCAAAAATAAATATAAACAAACTACACACTTGCCCCGGTTACACACTTACCTGACTTTACCTTACATCATTTTGACGATTATTGTAAAAGAGGTCGGTGGCCCAATAATTTACTGGTCAACAACCAATTTTAGATTTATTTTGTCTCACGAGGTAAAGAAGATAGTAATTACGAAGTACCTTACCTTTATTTTTTTTACTTATTTATTGGTAAATATGTTATGTCATCGACAGTTAATACTCCGGTACGTTTTCTTCATGGTAATCGACACACATTATTACGCTGTTATTACAAAAATTCCCTGGAGTTTAGTTGGATGGTAAACTACCTTAATATTTAAAATTCTGTAGTCACAATTTCTGAATACGTGCAAATAATAATTTTGGTAAAACTCAATACTTTCTGAAAAAAAGGTTAAAACCCACACACTATATATCCTTCGTTTGGTTCTTCCCACTTCTCATTTACTTAATTTTTACATATTCACGTACGCACATACATCAAACGTTAACGGTATCAAGCGAGGTTATGGCACAGATTTCACCTGAACCCTGAGACACGTCTCAATAACACTAAATCTATTGTTTTGACATGAAACGTCATTAAAATCGAATACATATAGTCGTAGGTACTTACTAAAGGTTACTACTTGTGTATGATATCAGAAATTATTATAAAGAAAAATTAATTAAATTACTTTTCTTTAAAATGAATAAACCTAAGTTATGAAAATAGAGGGGAAGCCAAATTGCTAGTATTATTCAGAATACTGGTAATTGCTATTAAAATGCGGCACTAATAGTTAACCTTTGCTTTGACTTCCTAAAATGGTCTGTGTAGACATACTGTATATACAATAGCTAGCAAGGTGGGCGATATGGCGCTTTTGTCGGTGTGAAGTATCAGGAGAGAACATTGGAATTGGTCGACTGTGATGCCTTTGCCGTAAGAAGTGCAAGTGCAGTGTCAATGACTTTTGTTTTATTTTATGATTAACTGTGGAGTAGTCATGCGAATTTTTATTTAGCGTGAGTAGGTGTTTGATGCTTTTGTTATAAAGTTTTAATATTCTTTTGTCATAATTGATATTTAATTGAATTATTTATTGCTACAAGGGTCACGCCTACTTGACCGTTATTTATGTAATTCTTATTTTCTTTCTGGCAGGTAGCTTCAAATTGAATCTAAATAAGGATAGATATTTGAATTAAATTTCATAGTTTACAAGTAGAATAAGTTAGTATTTCTAACCACCGTGTAAAATCTATAATTAGTTTAAAGAAATATCAAAAATTCAAGTCCTCCATTGGAATTTTTGTCTATCTTACCGTTTAAAAGTTATTTCGAATAAACGAAAGTAAGGGCGGATTTCAAAGTTAAATTTCACCCCCTAAAGTTGAAGTTTTGCAGCAACAGAAAGTGTCCTTGAGTAACACTCCATGGGGTCTACAAGCTGGCGAAGTTTCATTAGAATCCGCGACTTACAGTTCACGAGGTTCCCTTGCTAGTCTACAATATTCGAAATCAGTGGCGTACCGCAAAATCTTGCTTCACTCTTCCTTGCCCCCGCAGAATTTTGTCCGGGTCCCCTATTTTGCAAATATACAGCAGTAGGCAATATCTGAGGCACCTTCAGATGGCTACTCTCCCCTCTCCCCTCCCCTCTGCCCGAGTTTTTTTACCGGCAATATTGAATCTTTCTAATAAAATATGTCGTATATATAATATTCGAAGCCTACCAATCCAAGAAAACAAAAGAAAAAAACCTTTGTTCTACCCTAACATTTTTCTAATTAGTTATAGGTTAGATTAGATAGTTTAGATTCTGTTTTCCTTACATTTATAATAAGGCTACAAACGTAGCCAAAAAAAGGACTTGTTGTTAAGCCAATGGTATTTCAAGAGATGAATTCAAGATACCAGATAGACTTAATCGGCATGCAGTTGCACCAGATAATGATTTAAAATTTATATCTGTCTATCAAGACCACCGATGAAATCCGTACAGTTGCGTGCCCTAAAAAGCAGACGTGCAGAAGAGGTTGCATATCACCTAATTGACATTTTTACTATATTGGGAGCCCCCAGTATACTGCAAAGTGACAATGGCCGTGAGTTTAAAAATCGTAGCAGAAGCTTAATGCAATGTGGCCTGGTGTGAAAATTGTACATAGCCAAACTCAAGGTCCAGTCGTGCGTGCAAACCAGGACATAGAAAACATTATTGGTTTGGAAAGCTTTATGGTTCGAAGAGTTATGCTTTGTGCAGTTGCTATGAAAAATAGGGCATTTCATGACGGAATCAAGTGTATTCCTTACAAAGCAATGTTTGGGACGCCTGTGAAAGTTTAAGCTTGAAAACGTCTTCCTTCCCAAATAATTCCATCGAACATCTTAGAACCGAAGAAGAACTTCTGACTTTAATTAAGACAACCATACCAGCTATAGGGAAAGAGAAGACGATTTTGATGTGAACACTAACGATCCATCGCAAAAGGACCTTCAAACTGAAGTTAATTTTGAGACTCAGAACGAGCAGGATGAAGCAACGGTTCCTTTAATTCAGACCGATATTTTAAGCCGGCAATAACAAGTAAGAAAATACAGAATGAGTGCTAAAGATGGTTTAGAATCGCAAGCCAGAAAAATATTAGGAACTGCGAATCTTAAATTTTCTTCGGGTAAAGTTGGTAACACAGTGAAGCTATGAGTAGCAGACATTGACAGAGCAAGAAGTGATCCACGGAATTTATTAGCGGTGATACTAAACATTCAAAAGAAGAGATTTTATTAGTTAGGAAAAAACGCCGAAGTTTTTTTCACCGATTTGTATGCCAGAAATTAGTTCACAATTTGTGAGGAACAATTTGTTTTGCTTGATAATGTATACTACTTCGAGAATGTATTAGAAAATTATCTCTTTTTAACGGTCAAGGATATCAGTGATGTATTTGTAAGGGACATTGCAAGTTTTATAAGTGCAATTATAAAAAGATCAGGCAAATTTGTAATATGAAATGTCATAACAGTCTAACATGTCTAAATTTAAAAATATTAATAATTGTAATTTAATTAAAATATTTAATAATTTATAGTATCTATGAGTACTAACAAAACGTTATTTGGATTTTTTCGTATTGATTTGCCTCTTAGTTTTGTGTTTGATACTTAACTCTTTTGTATAAGTTCTAATAATAAACTTATGAATCTTTTATTAGGCTCCTTCATTTGGCAAGACTTAACACTTATCACTTATTCAAATTTCGTTCATGCTGCATTCATATGACCTAAAATAATCATTTATTGACTTTTTATGTATAAAATACTAAATGATTTATTTATTTTTTATCGCATTACCATAAAAAAATCATAATTCATCACGGAAAACAAAAAAAATATACTTATTAACTAAAATATTAAATATTGTTCGCAATTTTCTGGCGCCATTTTATTCAATGAAAAGCTATCCCTTATGATTAGTAACTACAAAAGCTAGGATGTATTCTATTGATCCCATGAATGAAAATATTTATCACATTCGCTTTTAACTTGCGGCGAATATGGAAACAAGCCTGTTAATTTCATGAATATAGAATTATTTACCATATTTACTACACTTAGTTGTGATTATGAATAATAACCGGTAATCATTCAAAATTACCCGATTAATAGCATTTACCATAACATTTATATTTAAATACTTTTGTATTGCGTTAACCACAACAATTTAATACTTTTTTTTATGATTTTGGTTAATACTGGCAGTTTATTGCTCGTTCTTAAAACCAAAGATGCGTTTTATGGCCCACTTAACCTTTTTCTTTCGATTATCATGTTATTTTGTTAAAAATATCCATTACAGGCAGTAAGTAAATTTTGTGTCATGTACCTTTGTACAAGTTGGCCTTTTTCTTGTAAAGATCGATATTCCGTAAAAAAACATCGATTTCTGTTTGCATAAATAAGCATCACTACATAATAAACCTTGTGGTCAGAGTCAAATTAAAATATTACGTTTTTAATTCTTTTTTGATACCAAAAATAGATTTTACCTGATTATTTTAGTTTTACAAAACAAATGCATTATTTTCGAAATATACCTACCTGTTGTATGTTAAATCGTTCACCTTATATAGATATACTCATTGGTGCAGTTTTGACATCCGATACTGTAGTTGACCACGGAAAGAGTTCTATTTTTAACATGACGGATACCTCTGCGCGGATGTAAAACCCTGACTACGACGGCTGGGTTTTCTCTGCAAGATTGAACGATTCGTACACTGACCTTACTCGCTTGTAATTTATGCAAGTTTTACCTTAGGTAGCACTGCGATGTGTTGGAATGAGCGGATTTAACTTTCGATATTTCGTACTTTGTCTACAGTTAATTGGTAGTAACGTCGTTTATTGCCTCTATATCTTTTATTATTTTATATATATATGTCGGTTATCAAACAGAAACGGCCAGAAAGTATTACAATATTCAGTTTGTGGTCATAAATTTCCTTTTTGCATAGCAGAGATGTCATGAATGCAATACGTTTACAGCCTTCTTGTGTCTCCTTTTAACATACATAACAACAAACGTGAAAAAATACGCAAGTGTAATCTTCTTTTATGACCACGCCAGTAGCCCAAAATTTATGCTTAAATTGTTTTCATTTAAAATGCAGTATAACCGGTCTTGAACTAAGGTAAAATCAGGTAAGTGTGTAGTAAAATTGCAAAGTGTAAAGAAAATGTAACACTCTTCCATAATAGAAATTTGATAAAATTTACACATGAAGTACGTAATATATGCCGCGTTCTAGATTTCAATAGATACGTCTTTTATAATTATCAACGGTTTACTAGAAAAAAAAAATAAATTTTAAAAATGTCAATGCTACACACTTACCCAGCAAAATGGGGCAGAGGGTTGTAACGTTCCGCATTTTATAATATTAATAGAATTATCCTTTGTCGACAAGAGTGTATTTACTATACCGATGTCTTTTAATAAGGGTATGATAACTTTACAAGATATCTAAGTTAGGAGATGTGAAATTTTAGTTGTAAAACTAGTAATAAAGTTTAGTACATATTAGTATATAACATGAGGAATCCATATTTTCATTTTGAAAATAAATGTAGCCAAACTACACACTTGCCCCGGTTACACACTTACCTGACTTTACTTTATACCAAATCAAGATAATATAGCAAAAATGTAATTCATGCATATTTATCTTGCCGATATAGTGTCAATGTAAATCCATTTCATATTTGACTATTTATTTTAAGTACCATCCTAGATATAGTTCTGTAAATTACATCTGTTTTTTTTTTTCTTGCAGTTTACATTTAAGAATAGTATTGCCCTTAATTTTATACTTATAATTTGGCATATTAGAGGCCCAGTCTTAAATTGAAAAGTTTGTTATAATTGCTTTGATAGATTAAAGCTTTAATTGAAAAAATAGACGATGAAATATATGATTTTTTTGCCAGTTTTCCACATAACAACATTAATAAAGTAGCAATATGTAAATTAAGTTTGAAGTTAAGAACACAACGATCTTACAGACACAAATCTATGCTATTGAGATGTGTGCGAGGGAGATTTTGGATAAAAACTACACGCACAAAACAATAAAAACTTTCAGCGACAATCAAGTGGTGATGAAAGTGCTAGAGGCATATAAATCCAAGCAAACTCTAAACAGGCCTAGAGCTGTAAACACACCCTAAACACATTTGGGGTGGCTAATAATCTATCTCTAATGTAGTACCTGGGTGCTCACACATTCTTAGAAATGAGGAAGCAGACACTCTTGCCAAAAAAA
The DNA here is from genome assembly GCA_004143645.1 of Protaetia brevitarsis. NCBI lineage: Eukaryota > Metazoa > Arthropoda > Insecta > Coleoptera > Scarabaeidae > Protaetia > Protaetia brevitarsis. The sequence continues at coordinate 507,260 of RXPK01000123.1, forward strand.
AAGAGTGCTGTGGAGCAATTTCAGGTAGAAGAACCTGCCATTGGCATAGCATTTACAGTAGCTAACTAGTAAATCAATCTTGGCAAATTAGGAAGTGCTCCAATATTGAAATGCGTCCTGGTATGGTGTATGCGAAAGAGTGTATTACACCTAGTCAATCCAGAACCAAAGAAATGCTAGAACTTGACAGTAAAAATGTCAAGGTGATCGTCTCTGTCTTTACAGGTCACTGTAAACTCAGAAAGTACCTATACAGAATCGAGCTCTTTGATGAGATTGAATGCCGACTGTGTGTTAGAGGAAGGAGATAGTTGAGCATATTTCTGCCAGTGCCCTGCTACTACAAGAATCAGTTATGTAACCGTTAAACCTACCTTAGGAAAGGCTGACCCTTCCCCAGATTACTTGACAACAATCTCTTCAGCAAGATACTGAGCTGCCTCAAGGGCCTGAACTTGTTAGATGAACTCTTACTAAACTAACTAAAGTTTAAAATTTCAGTTCATAAATCTATAGTATTACATGACTTCCGTTGTTTGCAATATATTATTTAGATCCACGCGAATTAACTATTATTTTGTATTGATTTTTGCAACATGTGTTGCATTATTGGGATACAGACCGTATGAATTCGATTTTTGAGTTCGTCTAGATTTAGACTAGGTATAGACTTGTTACAGTTAATTATTCCAGACGCGCTTCCCTATTTAACGCATATTGTAAATTGCTGTATAGAATCAAGTTATTTTCCGCTTTCTTGGAAGTTTGCCGTGGTTTTGCCATTGCCTAAAACTGGTTCTGTTGCTCAGATTAAGGATTTACGTCTTATCAGTATTCTTCCTACAATTAGTAAGGTGTTAGAAAAAATTATACATGAGCAACTCAGGAAACACCTGGACACTTACAAATTAATTCCCGACTGTCAGTCGGGATTTCGGCAGGGACATAGTAGTAGTGCTGCCCTCTTGAGAGTGACTGACGATATTATCGAGGCTAGGGATCGGAGTCACCTTAGTTTGCTAGTTATGTTGGACTATAGCAAAGCTTTCGATACTATTGACCATAATATTTTGCTCTCTCTTCTTCACCATATTAGGCTGTAATGACGCGTTGTTGCGAATGGTGCGTTCATATTTGAGTGACGTATAGGTTGTTCGCCTAGTGAACTATACTTCTTCTCCGCTTCCTAATTATCGAGGGTGCCCCAAGGCTATCTGGGACCCTATTATTATTTGTCTACACTGCTTTTGCCTGATTTGTTTGTATACACACGATGTACGCAGATGACAACACAAATTTACTTGTCATTTCCAACTAAGTACATACAACTTGCCGTTAGTAGGATTACCCAAGACTTAGAATCTATTTACCGTTTTTCAGTTAATCATTCGTTGGTTCTCAATCCTACTAAGACTAAAGCTATGTTGTTTGGTAGAGAAACGGACGTGGAAAGGCATATTCAAAATATCAGGCTTACGGGTGAAGCGGTGAAACTATTTCAATTACAAGTGAAGCAAAAAATTTGGGATTAACTAATCGATAATTCGTTTAGATATCGTAAAAATTTCTAACAACTATAAGGTACGCATACAATAACTTGAAACTGCTCTATCCATTCAGATTCATCTTTAGTAAAAAGTTGAAAAATTATGCTGTGCCAAAGTTTTTGTTTTATCTTGGTTTACTTATGCTTGTATGGTGTGTATGGACCCATGTCTGGATGCTGTTGATGTTGGTAGAGTGCAGAAGGTGCAGAATGCTTGCATGCGGTATATATTTCGTATACGCAAATATGACAGCATATCTTATAAATTAATAGAGTTGGAATGGCTTAACATGCGGAATCGGGACGATCTTTCATTCTCTAGTTCTATTTCATGGAGTACTAAACCAACCGTGGCCCTCCATACCCTATATAATAAAATTGATACCGATGTGATGTACTAATATTAACATCAGGAATAAAAACCTAATAACCACACCTTTTCACCGAACAGCCTCTTCACTAGGTCTTTTTTCATATAATATCTATGCACTTTATAATCCCTCCTGATAGTTTTAAAAACAAAAAATTTAGCCGGTTTCAGATGTGCTATTTATTCTTATTTGCTGGCGCGTCAATAGAGATTGGATTTTTTTTTCTCTCTACATTATATTTATGACATATATTCACTTAAGTAAGTCATATAATGTTTGTTATTTTTATTTATTTCTTTATTTATTGCGGAATATTAGCGTAAGTTAAATTATAGGCAAATTTGATTTGTTTTTTAGTATGATTAGGAATATAAAGGGTTTAGTGGAAGAGCAGGGAGCAGACAATGTGCTGCTCAACTGAACTGCCCTTAAGATTTTCTTTTCTCCTTATTATTCTGATTTTATGTTTTTGTTATTAATATGTATTATGCTGCGGGAAAAGAAAATAAAGACATATTATTATTATTATTATTATTATTATTATTTCATTCACTTAAAAACATCTAAAACAGAGATAACGATCTTGCTGGCCAGTTTAGTGCGCCACCATTTCCTATCCATCTTGCACCAAACTTTTCATTTAAAATATTTATGACATTACATGCATTGTGGGGAGGTGCTCCATAAGGTTGGTACTGTATGTGACAAGGGCATATCATCCAGATAATCTTCGAATTCTGTCAGAAGAAATCGACATCTTTCCGCATTAAGCGATCCTTGAAGTTAGATTCACCAGTGTCCAAAGAAAGTTTAATGAATGTTCATTATTGTTGAACCAATAACAAACTTTCACTCATCTGTCAAAATCATCAATTTATTCTTAAACCTTGTACCAATTTTATTTTATAGGGAATCATTTTATCTTATTTTTTTTTTTTTAATATAGAAAATGTTCTGCACTGGCTTAGTCCTTAGTCCTTAGTCAGTCACTGCTTGACAAATTGAATATCGTGGAGGTGCTCTAACGTAGACCAATAACTAAAATATCATCATTATTTGATTTGAGGCAGTCCATTTCTGACCCTTGGTACCTGAGCATTAGAACAACCATTTCTACGCAAATTGTGCTTAAGCTTTGTAAAGGTATCATCGTATATGCTTCTCTATATTGCCATTACATCTGACGTACACAATTAACATTTCAAATTTCATTATCATTCATTAGAAATAATAATCACCACAAAATAATAATATGATAATAATTTTCTCAGTTTATTTGAAGACTAAAGCTCGCAGCAATTGTTCACGCTTACCTTTTTTAGGTGATGTGTTGAATTCGCGCAAGCGTGCATTTGTACCACACTTATCAATTTATGTTTTTGTGATATATCATTGTACCTATAGAAAATTTCTTAAAGTTTTAAAATATGTGATACAATTGGGCACATTTCATTTAAAATTTCGCATATATTTGCTGTATCTAACATAATTGATACTCATTTTTTTTTTTTATTCTGAGGGAAATAGGGAATTAAATGTAGAACATCTTTTCTTCCTTAACATTTTGTTGTACCTCTAACAACAATTGAGTTAGCTGATATGATAACTAAAATCAAATAGAATATATATGGAAAATCTTGTCCGACACATTAGATTGCCTATCGCGTCAACGATCGAGGACGGAAAGCAACTATTTATGCAGAGTGTAGATGCAGTAGCAGTGCCGTGTTGTTTTGCATTAATAAACCACGCTAATTTAAAAAAGGATTACTATGCGTTAGAGCAGAACTATTAATCAAGCAATTTTATGGCAACAATACCTAGGAAATAACTAGAAATTTATTTTCAGTTGAATATCCCGCGTGCCATATTTCTAGCGCACGCACTATGTGTAATGCGTTAGGAAATGGTTAAAACAAAATTATTTGGAACGAAAATGTAAACGATTTAACAATTCAAATATGAACTCCTACTATGTCATCTCTGCAAACTGCTGGCGTAATTGACATGAGTACAATAACAGTTCAATAGCTATTTACATTAGATTGCGGTATATGCCATTTACAGTTTGACAACTCAATTTCATAAATGCCCGATGATTTGGAACACGATATTTGTATTTTATTTTTTCGCCGAGAAAGATTTTTATGAATCTTATTAAAGAACAATACCCCAATGTAACAGTTCGTTGGTTGGCCCCATTGCGTTTTGACTGCTTTAGCTCAGGTTTATGTCTATATCAAATAGATTCTTTTGGGGTCTAGTAAGTTTCATCGCCGCCGATTGAGCGCCAGGACATTTCAGTGCCGGGATATTTCAGCGTCGCGTTCTTGAACGGTTAAACTATATTAAACATTTTTATGAAGAATTTTTGTACCATGTGTATTGATTGTAAACTACATATGTAACATTTTTCGAATTATTGTGATTGATAATCATCCTTTTTGTTATAACATAAGTTTAAGCTTAAGTAAAATAATGAGAATCTACACAAGTGGAGTCGTGAGCTCATAAATAGAAAATTGTTTTAAGGATAAAAAAAACTTTTTCAGATTACATCTAAAGGAAAAACAGATAAATTAAATATCTAACTCAATAAGAGAAAAAGTTTATTTTATCTGGTTTTTTTCCTAAGTCTAAGTTCTAAGTTCTACGACGTTTCGACGCCAGATGCAATACCAGTTGGATTTGATTTAAACATATTGATGCAGAGATTTTTTTGAACATCGGGGGAGAGGACACATTAAAAATATCATATTTCTTTTCGTGTTGGAAGGGGTAAGGAGAGTGACTGTTTTAAATGATAATTTTCTTTTTTGCGAAACATCTGGAGGATAATCAGCAATGTTTCAAATCGTATTTTTTTTAACACTGAACGGGGTGAGAGGGGGAAGGAATTAGTTTTTTAAATGATATTTTTTTTCTTTGTTTTTGAAACATCGGGAGAAAGAATGCATTATAAATGTTTCAAATCATATTTTTTTAACATTGAATGAGGTGAGAGGGGGAAGGAATTAGTTTTTTAAATGATATTTATTTTTCTTTGTTTTTGAAGGATCGGGAGAAAGAATGCATTATAAATGTTTCAAATAATTTTTTTTTTTAATATTGGAAGAGGTCGAGGGGAAGGGGCATTAGGTTTTTAAATGATGGTTTATAGATTTGAACATTTTTAAACGCGTCCCCTCACCCCTCCTTCCAATGTTTGAAAAAATGAAGTAAAACATTCCCATCGCATCTTTCTAATATAAAAATAATGAAAAAAAGAAAAAAAAAATAACAAAAACACATCCCCCCCCCATTCCCTCCTTCGATGTTAGATAAAATATGATTTGAAACACTTCTAATGCATCTCTCTCTCCCGTTGTTTGTAAAAAAGAGAAAAACATCCATTTAAAAGAACTAATCGCCCCCGCCCTCCCCTTCGCATCCCTTCAAAAAAAATATTTGAAACATTGTTTAAATGCCTCCTCTACGGGTGTTAAAAAAAAGCAAGAAAAATATCATTAAAAGAAATATCCTCCGCTCCCCCTTTCCTCACTTCCATGTTAAGAAAAATATGATTTTGGAACATTTCCATCCATCCTGTCTTTCATGTGTCGCAAAAAAAGAAAAAAAATATCATTTAAAAAATCATTTCTCCCCTGTCGCCCCATTCAATGTTAAAAAAATGATATTTCGAAAAAAAAAAGAAAAAATTATTTAAAGAAATCAGTCCGTCTCTCTTCTTACCCCTTCCAATGTTAAAAAAATTCAAAACATTTAAAAAATCTGTGTATATACGTTCAAAATCAAATTTCATGTACTGCATGTGGCATCAAAACGTCCGGCATGAAACGGCCGCAATCGAAGGTTCCATACACCAATACACGTGGTACAAAAATTTTCTTCATAAAAATGAATGATTAGTTATCTATAGTTTAACTATGCATAATGCGGGCGTTGAATCGGCCGCGCTGAATGGTCCGGCGTTGAATATGTTCCGGCGTAAAATGTCCGGGCGACTGAGATAAGAGAAGAGATAGAAATGTCCATTCCGATTCCTTTGTGATGAGCTTTCAGGAATATTAAAAATTAAAACAACCGTAAGTATAACGGTCAGTGAACATTTTAAACTAAATTGAAGAATATTATGCATACTTTTACTTTGGAAGTTACTGTGAAATGAGAAAGAACTGCAGTGCGCGTTACCACATTGAGGTAGTAAAACAAGTTTCCTGTGGCGTTAGCTGACAGGTAATACGGTGTTTACAGTTGACGAGGCCAAAAAAAAATACGTAACAATAAATGCTGATCTTGCAAAACTGCGAGTGCACATACACTTTTTTCCCGTAGATTATTACCTTCGTATGGTAAAAGACAAATATGTTTTTTTTTGCTTTTCTTAATTGCAATTCAATACCTATTTGCCATATGACTTTTACTTTTCTTTAAACGTCAATTGAATTTCTTTTTCTATCAAATTTCTTTCCGTAGCTTTCAATTGTGTTTCCATATGTATGCATGTGAATACTTTTTACTATTTTATATAAATTTACAGCCATTTAAACATTATAGTGAGATATTTATTTTGTTTTTATTTATATACATAAACTCGGAGTAGCTATCCCATATTTAACCTCATTGATATAAATTTCGTGGACTTATATGCTCAGATACCTTGTATATTATTTCTTATAATTCAGTTTCATTCATCGGCTCAGTTCGTCTTATCACCAGTACAAGTTCCTTCCGACTAAATAATACATATCTCTATTGGATTCAAATAGCGCTATAAGCAGCAAGAAACACTGGAGATTGACCGTGACTTGGAATTCAATGGAATTTAACTTTATCCATAACGAGATGAGTTCCTTCTACATCGGCACTAGGTATGCAAACAGGCAATTAACGTTGTGAAGAATTCAGGATAGTGAATGCCTCTAGGATCAATCTTTGTTTTTGAAACAAATAAACAAGCATCTTTTGTTCCACTCTGCGGCAGCAATAGAATAATTACGTTTCTATTTTTATTGCTCTAATACATTTTACAGTTTTTCTGTATGAAGTCCGGAAATATATGTACTCATCAATGAGAAACATTTTTCTCTTTCCAATGTAGTTATGTTATACTGCGTGGCGTAATGCAATCTCAAATTGTTATCCTACACTTTTAACTGTGGAACCACTGTTTAGAAAATTAATGCTCAGTTATCCTGAAGAAGCTGTCAGTATGAACAGCGAAACGTCGAGCGAAAGTTTTGACACACGGCGAAACCCGCAAGAAGCTGTTAGTTATAGTTACACTGACCGTGAAAGCCTACGCAGTGTTAGGAAATTAATGATTAGTTTGCATATTTTCTTGCTTATTTTGTGTTTTCCTTCTTTTTAACTATGATTATTATTTTCGATAACTATAATATAAATATTCTCGCATGAGAAACTAAATTGGCAGGACCCCACTCATAGATAAAAGAATAATTGTGGTGAATAGATGCGCAAGTTGCTTCATGGGAATGACACTTGCTGTTCTTTGCTTTATTTACGAAGGGCTAAATAATTTGAATGTTCCTTCTCCAATTACATTAACACTGTATGCATAGAAAACCCTAAGAACAAAACAAAAGCAGTGTGGAACATCAATAATTCTGAAATTACCAAGAAAACCAGTGTCGGTCCATTGTCTCTTTCTTTCGACAATCTAAAATGCATTCTTTTGTGAAGTAGGCTACAAATTGTGGAAAGCATTTAATTGAGGAGCATGGCAGGTGACTTACTACGCAATTATGCTATCAATAGTGAGAATTCTCTCTATTTGATACTTATTACATAGGATGAAATATTGAGCATAATTAAACATGTAAAAGGAAAAAATACTAGAGATGCATACAACATATCTACAAATTTATTAAAAGAAATATGCCATCAAATAGCTTCATCAGAAATTTTCAACAAATGCATTGAAAGCGTCATCTTTCCAAATCAATTAAAGGTAGGAAAAGTAGTCCATATTTATAAAAACGGTGACCGAAATGACTGCAAAAAACCATAAAACTGGATGGGCAAAATATAGATTGGATAACGAAGGTTAAATATCTAGGCCTTACCCTAGACAATAAACTTCTATGGAACAAACATGAAGTTGAAGTAACCAACAAGGCCAAAAGAGCTCTGATGGTGTGCAGAAACTTTGCAGGGAATACAACCCAAAAATACTGCTTTGGATGTATACAGCGATAGTGAGACCGATCATCACTTATGGAGCAAAAGAACTAATCTGGCCACTGCGAGAATTAACCTCTCGAAAGTGCAAATATTAGCATGTGTATGCATAACGGAGGCTATGAGAACCTGCCCAACAGCAGCTATTGAAGTAGTATTGGATCTTACGCCCCTCCATATTGTAGTAGAGGGCGCGGCAAAAGGAATCACGCTTAGAATGGTCAAGGAAGGAATGATTAGGCATAGGCCTCAATTTCCTGACGGTGATCAAACCTGGGATATGCCCCGGGATGATATGTTAAAGAAATTCAGCTTTGTGAAGGAATTCATCATAAAGCTTAGTAACAGGAGCAAGTGGGATCATAACACCATCTTGAACTTGAATAGAAACGCCATCAAATGGTATACTGATGGCTCTAAAACGGCAGAGGGAACTGGAATAGGAACATATGGGGCTAGAACCACATATTTCGAAAGCTTGGGAAAATACCCAAGTATATTTCAGGCGGAAATACACGCTATTGAAAAATGCGTCCAGTTCAATATAGATAGAAATTATTGGAAGCAGGAGATTATCATAATGTCTGATAGTCAAGCAGCTATTAAGGCGCTGAGCTCATATGAAATCAGTTCCAAGATGGTCTGGGGATGCCTAGGGAAATTAAATGAGCTAGGCAAAAGAAATAAAGTAACCCTCCTGTGGGTTCCGGGTCACACAGGAGTGGAAGGAAACTAAATAATGGATAACCTCCCAAAAAAAGGATTTGGAATGCCTTTTGTAGAGCCTGAGCCCTTTGGTGGGTTAAGTAGCAGTACAATACTGAAGAAACTAAAAATAGAAATGGAGCAGAGAAAATCCCGTTACTGGGAAAATCTCCAGGGAATGAGGTCCCCTCTTCTGGGAACTTATAACCAGAAGAGGTTTACAGAATGCATCAACCTGAGTAAGAACAATACTCGCATATTAACAGGAATACTTTCAGGCCACTGTAGACTGAAAGGACACTGATAAGCTGGATGGAAAAAGGAGTCTGAATGACATTTTGTGGGGAAACAGGATGAAACACCCATCCACTCCTCTCAAACTGCGTAGCACTGTGCAACTCGAGGGCGTTGCACCTGGGAGCATGTGAAATCGAAGAGGGAGACTTACATAGACTGGGGCCCTCTGACATCCAACACTCTCTGAAAGGAATAGGATTGGAAGGTCAGCTGTAAAGCAGCAAGAATAGAGGACACAGTAGATCTTTTAGGTCGCATTAAAAGTTAATTTATTTTGAACGCTTCATTCTAAAATTTGGCCTAATGCTATATCCGCTTTATTTTTAATTAATTTATACTGATTTGCACGAACAAACAGTACAGTATCGTCCGCATAGGCTATTATTTCCCCTCCGGCAATTTTATCTCAAAAATACGATCGTACAAAATATTCCAGTACCCAGGCCCAGAACGCGACTCTGCGGTATATTTTCCTTTATACCGAAATACACGAGAGCTTTGGGAAATGTTATAGCATTCGTCAGAAATTTGGTTGCGTGTTTGGCTGCATGACGCACTAGTCTCTGTCGGGTCATCAACTACTATATTACGAAATGTATATCTATATGTCTGTATATCGCAATTTAAACACCGAAAATATACTTAATTTACGTTTCGAAAAGCACTTCACAGATAAATCTTTTCGTAATGAAAATGATTACTACTACGTATCGCTTATCGGCGTAACCACTTCTCCGTCTAGGTTAAATTTAGCGCGACGTAAGATAGGTCAGTGTTGCTGGCACTGCTGAGAAGCTAAAAATCTTCAATAAGTTACACCAGACAGTGTAAATATCGCGGAGTTTCGGCGCGTGCATTTATTCTAGAAACGAGTGAGGCGTTATTTACGCGATGCCGACACAATATTAATGTATGTACCAGCTTCCTCCTATTGTTTATAACCAATCCACAACATTCTCGTCTTTTATAGTTTGTACCTTCAAGGTTTCATTTCTTGTACGCGTATCGTTATCAGGTAGGGTATCGCCTTCCCGCTGCCCGTCTTCTGTATGTGGACTCTATGTTCATCATAGTAAACTCCCTCTCAGGGTCACTCGGTCCGTTTCGCCTGATAGATGTCGCATATTGGCCGTTCATGGTCCATCTTTTTTGGGGCTGTTTAACGCGTATGTTTATCTAGAACTTTCGGAATTTTCCGTAGGCCGGACTCTGCAAGTAATTGTCGGGCGAGCGAACGCGACTGCGGGTTGATTAATTTTTGAAGTGCCTTTTTGAAGGTTTTTATCGCTTTTGCGGATTTGATAATCTAACTCGTATTAACACTTTTGTGGTGAATTTATCGTCTTAGACGCCGTTATCGTATTTCGATGGAATTGTTGCGGATTGTGGTTTTGTCGAGTTCCACGTTTCTTCTTGCTTTGCGTCAGCTGTGCCCTATTTGACCCCAAATAGGTAAGTCCGTTTCGTTAACAGTTCGTTTTTTTGTGTATCTTTACCACTGAGTTTTCTGCGATCCTCTCGTATAGGGTTTGTGGTACGGGGACACCAGCGACTACACGAGCCACCACGTGGTCGATACCGCTACACCGGCAAGGAATTTCCGGCGGCTTCCGCAGCGTTGGTACGCCGTTTGATTCTGTGAGTGCCCCGCTGTCAGCTGAGGACACCCAGGAGCGTCAGGTTGACGTCTGGCCTAGCCCCGAGGTAGAACAAACGTCGCCCTCGTGAGGTAGGAATCGTTTATTTTGCTCTTCAAGGCCATCGCGGTTAGACGCGCGGAAGCTGTTCCGTCTGGGGACTCAGAACTTCTATTTTTTTTCTTTTTCTTTTTTTTTTTCCCTGTGACGGCCGTGTACCGAATTATTTTTATTACGCTTAATTTTTACCGTATGTAATTCAACTCTTAAAGTGATAGTCTCCCTTAAACTTGTGTATTAACTTTTTTTTACTTTCATTTCAATTTCGAACGTACAATTTACCGTAGAGATCGTCTACCCGTCCCTCAGGACAATAGTTGTTTATTTATAATTTTATTTATATTTTCGGCCTTCAGCCTGTCAGAGTGGCTTTACCCCGGGGTGGCCCTTTCTAAACGTACGTAATCAGTTGTGTGCGCATTACGGTTGTCCGAACCCCTTTTCATGTAATATCTTTACTGATGTAAACCGATCAAGATCTTGGTGGGGTGGTATATGAATCACATTATATTAACCGTATTTTGTTTATTTTTTAACTTTGGGGTTGTCCTAAAGGAACCCGCCGCCTCTGTTGCGCTATATTTTGTATGTCATATTGTTTTTTTTTTTGTAAAAGTCACTTTCAAGAGTTAACTATTTTAATAAATTTTGTTTCGTTACCATTTAACTTTCGTGTTTTTTTTTTGTAAACTGTGGCGTGTGCCACGGAGGGTTATTTTTATACCTCCACACTTACAAGCGGGTGCGCTCTGGGGACTCCTACACCCCGGGGATTGGCCTGGGCTCCGTGTCTTTTTTTTAACGTGGGTGGCGCTCTACCAGTCGCCCCAACACCTGCCGAAGTGTTATTGTCGGACCGGCACGACATCTGCGACTGAGCTGGCGGCCACGGAAGCTCCTTTCCCGTACATCCACCGTGGTGGTAAGTGAGGACGTTTACCCAGGTAGGTCACGTTATCGGGTACCACCCTGGACGCTAAGTTCGCTACCCCTCCTGGTACTACTTTATTTACGTTATTTGCGTTTGACAAGACTGGTGGTAGCAAAAGTTTTGGCGCCCTAACGTGTGGGGCTCGACTTCTTTTTTTGTCGTGCATTTTTGAGTTTCAGGCTTTAGTTATTTTCGCTCCCCCTTTATTTTTTTTATTTCTCTTTTCTGCGGGTTACTTGCGCTGCGTTTTCGCGGTAGCGTCTTGGTCGTTCCGGTTGAGCGTTTTTTTTATTCGTCATGATTTTAAAATGGATGTCGGACGGTTGTCGCGGATGAGTTAGTGTATGAGTGCGCATACACGGGGAACGGAGTCCGGTACTGTTGAGATCATGCGAAGGACTCTTAGACAGTTAACTAAAATGTCTAATAGTATTAGTTACGTGCGGCCTAAGCATCCGTTCACCTTTGAGGAAGATTGTACGGCTATTAAAGCTAAATTAACCGAGCTTACGCACTCATCGATGTTTTTAACGATTCCCGTAAATCTTCGGAATTCCGTAAGCTGTCATCTAAGATTGCGCATTTGTTTTGCCGTATCAATCGCGCTGTGTCTACGTCGGAAGAGCAACCACGGCTCGTTCAGAATTACTAGTCAGCTTAGTTAGTTTGTCTTCGCAACTTACTTTTAAGGCCAAATATGTTTGAACGAACTTCCACTTTGGGTCAATTTTCCGCACTGGATTTGTCGGCTTTGGGTGATAACGCGCCAGAATGTCTCTGATTCCTCGGACGGTGATAGGAAACCGTTGAGCCCGGTAACGCGTGTCGCAGCGTGTCGCGAATGGACCTAAACCGGTACCAGTATCGTCTTGGGCCTTAAATTTAGTGGACTTAGGGGAACGTCGTTAGCGCTTTTTAGAGAGCTTAATGAGTTGAAAGTGGCAAGAAATTCCACCAGCGAGATATTATATCGTCCGCAATTGATCTTTTTTCTAACCGTGCTTTGATTTGGTACCGCGCTAATAGGATAGCTTTGATTCTTGGGAGGACATAGCTCAGGTTTGCGTGAGGAATTTCAACCTTCGGATTACGACGACCGTTGTATGAGGAAAATTAAACATAGAACACAGGGTGTTGACGAACCCATTGATTATATATATCGATTATGAAGGGATTGTTCGCGCGTTAACGGTTCAATTACCTGAAGCTACCAGACTTAGGATATTATTAAAGAATATTCTGCCTTTTATCAAACGCAATTGGGTCTCACTGAAGTTACGAGCATAGGACAATTATTAAACTTTGTAGGAAATTAGAAGCGCGTAAAGCCTCCGTTGAAGCCTATGTACCGCCGCCTAGTCGAGCAAAGGCTTTAGAGCCCGATTTAGCTTACGTGAGCGCTCCTTCGCCCTCTATGTCGTGTGATGCTGTTCCGTTTACGCCTGTAGCTAACTTGCGCTGTTGGAACTGTAATGGTGAGGGGCACCGTTCCTCTCAATGTACACAGGCAAGGAAGCGACATTGTTACCGATGCGGAACGCCTAATGTGACAGTACCAACTTGTCCAAAATGTTCGGGAAACGAACGACAGACGCGTTAGGAGGTCGTATGGCGTGTCGAGTTGTAGAAACGACCAACATCGAGAATAAGATTCGTCTTGATTTTATATTAGCTCACGCAGAGGACGATGAAAGACCGTACCTTCAGGTTCGAATTTTTGATAAGACTTTTCTTGGGCTATTGGATTCTGGTGCTTCGCGTACTATCCTGGAAAACCTGGTTGGATATTTTGAGAACTCTTGGTATTCCGTTAAAACGTAGAACTTCCACATGTACCGTTGCGTCCGGACAGAAGTGCTGTGTTGTGGGTGAAATTTCTGTCCCTGTGCAGTTGCGCGATCGAGAAAAACTCATCGATATTATAATTGTGCCTGAACTACCGCATGTCCTAATTTTGGGGTCAGATTTTTGGCGAATCATGGGAATTATACCTGACTTGAGGAAAGGAGAATGGGTGTTCTCTCCCGAAAAGCATGTATTAGATGCGCTATGCACTAAACCTCATCTTACCGACCAACAGCGATTACAGTTGGAAGAATTAGTAGAAACTGCTTTTCCTAAGAGTGCTGAAGGCAAACTTGGTTGCACTTCGTTAGTTGAACACCATATTCAGACCAATAGTCCACCAATAAGGCAACGATACTACCCTATTTCTCCAGCCATGCAGAAAATCGTAGATCAAGAACTGGATAAGATGTTAGCTTTGGGAGTTGTAGAAAAATCATCAGACCCTTGGTCTTCGCCTATTTTGTTGGTGCCAAAGAAGGATAAGACTTACCGCTTTTGTGTAGATTACCGCAAACTTAATCAAGTAACAGAGAGAGATGCGTACCCTCTGCCTTATGTTTCTAATACTTTAGATAAGCTTCGAGACGCCAAATATCTTACATCTCTCGATATTAAGTCGGCCTATTGGCAGATCCCTGTCGCGGAATCTTCTCGCTCTCTTACTGCCTTTACCGTACCCAATCGCGGACTTTTCCAATTTAAACGTCTACCTTTTGGTCTTCACAATTCACCTGCTACTGGCAACGTTTCATAGATGTGTGTTGGGACCTGAATTGGAACCTAAAGTTTTTGTCTATCTGGACGACATCATTATTGTCACACAAACCTTTGAGGAACATATGACTGTACTTAAAGAGGTACTGAAAAGATTAAGGACTGCTGGACTTACTCTTAGTAAGGAGAAATGTTTATTTTGTCGTGAGGAACTAAAATATCTTGGCTACGTTGTAAATGGAGATGGATTACTTGTAGATCAGACAAAGTTAAAAGCGATTTATCGAGATACCTACTCCTAAATCTGTCACAGAAGTGAGGCGAATAGTTGGAATGGCGTCGTGGTACCGCCGATTGGGCCCAATTTTGCTACCGTTATATCCCCATTGACTAACTTACTTCGTAGGAATCGCCCATTTACCTGGAGCACTGAATGTAATGAGGCCTGGTCAGCCATTCGTGAACGGTTGATATCTGCGCCTGTTTTGTCTTGCCCTGACTTTTCAAAGGAGTTTGTTGTACAGACGGATGCCTCAGACTTTGGATTGGGAGCTGTGTTGACGCAAACTATCGAGGAGCAAGAGAGAGTTATTAGTTACTTGAGCCGTTCTTTAACACCCAGGAACGTAAGTTCTCGACGACTGAGAAGGAATGCCTAGCTGTTCTTGGGCAATTGAAAAATTGAGACCGTATCTGGAGGGTTCACACTTCACCGTCGTGACCGATCATTACTCCCTATGCTGGTTAAATAAATTGAATTCTCCAAGTGGACGTTTAGCGCGTTGGTCCGTGCGCCTACAGCAATACGATTTCTCGATAGTTCATCGTAAAGGAAAAGATCATGTTGTCCCCGATGCTTGTCCCGGTCAGTACCTGTTCTTGATGTCGTTTAGTGGAGACCGTCGACCGGAATCGTTGGTATCCAAGTTGTATGCTGCCGTAGAGACATCACCAGAAAAGTACCCTACGTTTCAAATTATCGATAAACAGGCTTTGTAAATACGTTAGACCACCCTATGGAGACCTCACTAGTGAGGCTGACTCTTGGAAAGAAGTTGTACTGGAAATCGCCGAAATGAGGTCATACGATCGTGTCATGATGAACCAACCTGTGGACATCTTGGAATTAATAAAACCTATCACCGTATCGCCGAGAGATATTATTGGCCGAAGATGCTTGCTGACGTTATGAGATACATACGCCGCTGTATTCCGTGCATACGTTCAAAACCTGAACAACGGAAACCTACTGATTAATGGAGGACACACTTCATTGATTCACCGGGGAGATGATTAGTGTGGATATAGTCGGACCTCTACCCAAAACCAAACATGGTAACAACTTTATCTTGGTCGTGACCGATTGTTTTAGCAAAATTTACCTTGACGTTGCTATGCGAAGAGCCTCCGCTAATATTATAATTAGACATCTAGAGAACGACGTATTTCTATTATTCGGAGTTCCTCGAACTATAATTTCTGACAACGGTGTACAATTTAGGTCGAAAGAATATCGCTCTCTAATGCAGAAGTATCAGGTTAAGATTGCATATACTTCATACTACCATCCTCAAGCCAACCCTGTTGAGAGAGTTAACCGTGTTCTTAAGACGATGCTTATAGCCTATGTCTCGGATAATCATCGCGAGTGGGATGCTTTATTACCCAAAGTAACGTGCGCACTTCGGACCGCGAGTCACGAAGTTACAGGTCTAACCCCGTATATGATCAATTTCGGACGGCAGATGAAAATATCGGGTAACGCTGGTAAAAGGGAGAAAGGTGATGAAAAAGAGAATATCTCCGTAAGACTGAATCCAGAACAACTTATGGAAAGAGCGGAACATTTTAGTCAGCTTTACAAGGATGTTAAGTTGCGGTTGCAAAAAGCTTAATGAGGAAGCTAAGAGTCGCTTACGATCTTCGACGCCCGTGAATGATGAGTTCCTACCTAATTTGGCGTAAGAACTTTGTACTCTCTGATGCTGCCAAAATATAAAACCGCAAAATAGCAGACAAATACGTAGGAACCATTATGATCCATCGTAGATTTCGTCCAATACTTATGAACTGAAAACATGCCAAGGAAGGTGCTTTCAGGCTCATGGAGTGGTAGTTTGTTAAAACCTCAACCTAATGATGACTAACGTTTCTTTAACCCGTCCTGGTCCCGGGGGATATAATAGGCTAGGGGTGAACCTGCCGAGGGTGAGAATCCTCCAGAATGGATACCGTCTGTCACAGCTTTACCGTCTGTTGCTGTTTAAGTACGTTTTCCGTCGCGTGTTACGCGTTTGGTTCGGTTTAGGCGTTGCGCCATTTGAAGTTTTGGGACTTTAGGTTGCAGGTGGGCCGACGAATACTCCTCCGGTGTTGTGACCGAGGCGTAAGAGGCGTCCAAATTCACTCGTTTCAGCCGTTGAACTTTGGAAGCGCTCGGGATGGGGGAATCTAGTTACGTTATCGCTGGATCTATTGAAGGTTTGTGGTGTGATTCCCTTCCACGCTAGCTGGCTGTATAAACCTTCTCACTAATCGATGTGACCTTTTTTGGATTGTCTACTTTTTTTTAAGGGTGTTTGTGTCCAATACATCGTTCACTTACCGTGCCCTATGCTGAATCCAGCAGTCTCCTCTTTCGTAAGGTTTTCCGCGTCAGTCTTTTTGTTTGGGATACGGATTGGATTTTTGTGGTCGTGTTTTGGTTCCAGTACTACGTGGTAGTCCGGATGGGCCTTCCACACTAAACTTCTGTTTTTGTTTGGCCAATTAAAACCTTTCTTTTTTTTTTTTTGCCTTGGACCACTTCCTAGACTTGTTAGCTTTAGATGTGTGTGATGGAGTCAACCTAAATTCGCTTTCGTACTGTTTATCCACGTCCAATTCCGTTGTATCCTCTAACTATAGTGATAACCTGATTTAGTTCCTTTTCTTTCCTTTTTTTTGAGCATTGATCGCCTCACGTGACTGTTCTTACTTGTTGGGGGTTGTCGCTTCGCGGTGCCTTGGTGCGTTTGGGTGATTTAGCAGCCAGCTTCTTTCCTTCCTTCGCCTGTGAGAATGATCACCCTCACATCTGAGCTTTGTTGAGCTTGCCTCGCTTTCTCACCTACTTTAGGTCCTCTTCTGGGGTGTGTTGGGTCTGTCCGGTGTCGTGTTTGTCTGCTTGGTGTGGTAGCCGTCTTCGTCCAGATTTGTAGTTTCGTTGTTATGATTTCTTTTTTTTTGCTTCCTGATCGGCCGATTTGCCGAAGGGTCCATGTGGGTGTTCGGACCAAGGGTTGTTCCTGCTTTGAGTGATGTTGAATCTTGTTCTGGTGCTGTGGTGCAAGCCTTCTCCTTCTTTTCTGTTTTTTTTAGGTTTCTTTAGGTGTGCGCAGGTCAGGAAATTTTCTGCGAAAATTTCTTTCGAGGAATGGGAGGAATTGTTACGTTCAGTTTTCTTTTCTTGTACGCGTAGCGTATAGTTAGGGTTATCGCCTTCCCGCTGTCGTCTTTCTGTATGTGGACTCTATGTTCATCATAGTAAACTCCCATCTCAGGGTCACTCGGTCCGTTTCGCCTGATAGATGTCGCATATTGTGCCGTTCATGGTCATCTTTTTTTGGGCTGTTAACGCGTATGTTATCTAGAACTTCGGAATTTCCGTAGGCCGGACTCTGCAAGTAATTGTGCGAGGCGAGCGAACGCGACTGCGGTTGATTAATTTTTGAAGTGCCTTTTGGAAGGTTTTTATCGCTTTTGCGGATTTGATAATCTACTCGTATTAAACACTTTTGTGGTGAAATTTATCGTCTTAGACGCCGTTATCGTATTTCGATGAAATTGTTGCGGATTGGTGGTTTTGTCGAGTTCACGTTTCTTCTTGCTTGCGTCAGCTGTGCCCTATTTGACGCCCCAAATAGTTAAGTCGTTTCGTTAACAGTTCGTTTTTTTTGGTATCTTACACTGAGGTTTCTGCGATCCTCTCGTATAGGGTTGTGGTACGGGCACCAGCGACTACACGAGCCACACGTGTCGATACCCCGTACACCGGCAAGGAATTTCCGGCGGCTTCGCAGCGTTGTACGCCGTTTGATTCTGTGAGTGCCCCGCTGTCAGCTGAGGGACCCAGGAGGTCAGGTTGACGTCTGGCCTAGCCCCGAGGTAGAACAAACGTCGCCCTCGTGAGGTAGGATCGTTTTATTTTGCTCTTCACGCCATCGCGGTTAGACGCGCGGAGCTGTTCCGTCTGGGGACTCAGAACTTCTATTTTTTTTTTTTTTCCTTTTTTTTTTCCCTGTGACTGGCGTGTACGAATTATTTTTATTACGCTTAATTTTTACCGTATGTAAATTCAAACTCTTAAAGTGATAGTCTCCCTGTAACTTGTGTATTACCTTTTTTTACTTTCATTTCAATTTCGAACGTACAATTTACCGTAGAGATCGCTCTAACCCGTCCCTCAGACAAATAGTTGTTATTTTATAATTTATTTATATTTTCGGCCTTCAGCCTGTCAGAGTGGCTTTACCCGTGGGGTGGCCCCTTTCTAAACGTACGTAATCAGTTTGTGTCGCATTACGGGTTGTCCGAACCCCTTTTTTAGTATATCTTTACTGATGTAAACCGATCAAGATCTTGTGGGGTGTATATGAGATCACATTTATATTACCGTATTTTTTTTATTTTTAACTTTGGGGTTGTCCTAAAGGAACCCGCCGCCTCTGTTGCGCTATACTTTTGTATGTCATATTGTTTTTTTTGTAAAGTCACTTTCAAGGGTTAACTATTTTAATAAATTTTGTTTCGTTACCATTTAACTTTCGTGTTTTTTTTGTAAACTGTGGCGTTGCCACGGAGGGTTATTTTTATACCTCACACTTACCCAAGCGAGGGTGCGCTCGGGGACTCCACACCCCGGGGATTGGCCTGGGGCTCCGTGTCTTTTTTTTTTAACGTGGGTGGCGCTCTACCAGTCGCCCCAACACTGCCGAAGTGTTATTGTCGGAACCGGCACGACCATCTGCGACTGAGCTGGCGGCCCGGAAGCTCCTTTCCGTACATCCACCGTGGTGGTAAGTGAGACGTTTACCCAGGTAGGTCCACGTTATCGGGTACCACCCTGGACGCTAAGTTCGCTACCCCTCCCTGGTACTACTTTATTTACGTTATTTTGCGTTTGACAAGACTGGTGGTAGCAAGTTTTCATTTTCATTCCGTTAGTATCACAATATGTAATATATCCACTTGAGTAATGAAGGTCAGTCGACGGTTACTTGTTTGATTGGTGACTAATTCAACACCAATTAAACGTTATTTGTTGCAGTAGTAAAATCTTTCAGTTGAATTTGTCTTTGATTTCTTTGCGATCTAAAACGTTGTTGCAAAAAAAACCACTGAAACAGTACCAAAACCCCAGCATTGATGACCATATACATATTACTCCCAAACATTAACAACAATTTTATATTATGGAAACCAAACGCATGTAATTGTTATGTGGAAGAATAAATGAATGAGAGTTTAAGATGGAAATCTCATTATTAACGTGAAGATATTCTCTAAATTGTCGATCTGAAACTACAATATGTATCCATAAAGGATAACAATAATTGTAGGACAACTCAAGCCACTATACTTGCGTTAATTAACTAGCGCTAATTAATAATTAGGTGACGTTAAATTGTAACTTGTATTAATTTTGTTAACAACTGATTTTTACCCAGCGAAGACTGGATCTTTGATTACAACTCTATTTTTATTTTAGAAAAATCTTTTTTAGAAGTTTTACAGAATTCAATACTGCATAACTTAAACATATTTTGTCTATAAGGACGTTCCAAAAGTAGGAAAACGCATACTTACTTCGTTATTTTAAATGGAACAGCCTACATATTATTTCAATTTTGAATTCTGCGAAGAAGAATAACGTCACTTTATATAAGCTACTATATGCCTATCTATAATAACAACATTATTACTTATGCTTTTGTAAAAAATGGATTTGCTGCAAGCTTTCGGTTAAGGTGACGTAGTTTGTATGTGCATTTGTTTCAGATATTTATATTTTAAATACCATACACACATACTTGGCTTGATACAATAGTGAAACTAAAATCTATATAATTATATACAGGTGTCCACTATAATCCTGACCATTTGCTTAACTTTAGCCCACGGTAACTTGATTTTTTTTTTAAATAGCACTCTTTGTTTATGTCAGATCAACCCTTGCAGAAAATCTTTTTAATTTATGCTAACCATTTATGATACCTCATCCAGAATTTTGTAGATAATTAATGATTTTAAATAAATCAAACGAATTTTCCATTAATTTTCATGTTGACTTAGTATAAAACTTACTTAGTATAAAGCCTTGAATTAGTAAATATTATTAGTACCAAATAATAAAATATAAAACTAATGACATATTTTTTGAAAAAAAGAATGAAATTTAATGATGATTAGCAGAAATAATAATACCTATTTTAAATAGGGCAGGCCATGACAATTATTCCACCAGCATAATAGTTAAACGCCAAATCTGTCAACAAATAATTTTCTATGAATACTTTGTCCTTCTTATAATATATCAGTCATTGAAAATATTGGTCCGGTAAACGAGAATGTGTAGGTTCGAATCCTGCGTGAGTAGAAAAATGTTCTTGGGAAAAAAAATCTATTAATATCTATTACAGTTATTAGCAGAAATACATTAATTTGCCAATGTCTGTGATTGTTCATTTAGTTTCTTGTTTATTTTATTATATATTTACTTTAAAGAAATTAAAAGTAATCCAACTAATATTTTTCAAAAACAAAATAATGAATTAATAAAAAATTGGGAATTACTTAAATTTAATACCAAAAACGAATCTAAATCATTACATTTTCACAATGCAGAAGCTCCAAAATTATATGGTTTACCAAAATTACATAAAAATAATATACCTTTACGACCAATAGTTTCTTATGTACAAAGTCCTTTTTATAAATTATCAAAATTTTTAGCAAATTGCCTTAAAAATATCGCGTTCAAAAATGATTACTATATAAAGATTCCTGGCAATTCAAAGAATTTATAGACAACATTAAATTAAAACCAAATTTCAAAATGATCCTTAGATGTATTATCGCTATAACAGAATACACCATTAGACCTAGCAAAACAAATTATACATAAAAATGGCAATTAAATTGAAAATTTTACAAATATACCTATCACAGAAATTCATTAATGCAGTAGAATTAACACTAACACAAACATATTTTCCAATACAAAATAAATTTTATAAACAAATTTTGGATGTGCAATGGTTCACCAATATCTAGTATCACTATACAAATTGTTTTAGAGTATATAGAAGAAAAATTTTAATAAAATAAATTTCCAAATAATTTTTTTACAAGATATGTAGATGATTGCATAACCGCGTTAGGAAAAAAAAATATACAGTTTACTTGAAAATTTTAATTCCTTTCATCCAAGATTAAAATTTACAATTGAAATCGAAGAAAACAATAGCATTACCGTTTTAGACCTCAAACTCATCACATGATAACAAAATTCTAACTCAATGGTATACTAACAACCATGGCCGATGTTATCTAAATTTTAAGTCTTCACAACTTTATCTCAAAAGTTAGTGTTATTATTAGTTTAGCTGACAGAACAATAAAATTAACAAGTCAGCTTTTCGATCAGATACTATTAACACAACAAAAAATATTCTAGAACAAATAATTATCCAAATTCTCTTATAAACAAAATATTCAAACAAAGAATTTTTCTTTTTATAATAATCAACAAAAAATATAAATAATACTTAAACAATTACAAATTCATAAAAATTCCTTATGTTAACATTTATCCGAAAAATAAATCAAATTTTCAAACATATAATTACAAAAATTGCCTATCAACACACACAAACTACAAAACCAAATCTATTCAAATTAAAATCAAAAATTGAAAAAAGTAAAAATATCACACGTAGTTTATAAAATAGACTGTCAAAATGTATGGTGTATATATAGGTGAAACCATGCAATATTTGGAAATACAATAAAAGGACACAAATATAATAAAAATCTTACAGCTTTAAAAAACATGAAATAACTCAAAATCATACCTTGATTTCAACACACGTAACAATTTAAACAAAGAACAAAATTTAAAAACACGTAATATACTTGAAGTAATTCAAATTTACAAACATAAAAATGCAGTCAAATGATAAAACCGATATTACATATTTCCAAAATTATATAATTTAATATTTAACTAAATACAATATTTTAAAGAACTATTTAATTACAAAATTCAAATTAAAAACATAATAATATATTCAAAATCATAGTAAACAAAACAATTTGTCATTTATTAAACAAATACATTTTATTTATAATTTACAATTTTTACATTTATTTATATACTTGAAAAAGCTTTTCAATAAAGCGAAACGTCGTATTCATTCATGTTTTTAATATTGAAGACTAAAACCAAGAAAAAAAAGAATTACGGATTATTTGTTTTGTATTTTTGATTTGATACTGATGTTATACTGATACATACTAACTTATGGCTTTATTTAGTTGTCGCGTTTCATATGTTAAGCTGACTTGAAAATTAATAGAAAATTAATTGGATTTATTTAAAAATAATTATTTACCATATCCTGCATGATGCGTCACAAATGTTTAATATGAATTGAAAGTGTTTTGCTTAAGGGTTAATTTAGCATAAGCAAAGACTTAGGCTACTATTTAAAAGATTAAACCTTGGGCTAAAGTTCAGCAAATGTTCAGGACACCTGTATATAATTATATCCGCTTTTAATGTCACTGTTCTATGCAAACTAGGTATGTATGTATGAAATTTAAAATATGAATATCCAAACAGTGCAATGCATATTACAAACTTACGCAATAACCCGTTGTTATTACAGATAACATACAGTTATATGAAATGTGTAATTTTTTCTTCGTAGAATTTGAAAGATGGGAATAATATTGTGGCTGTTCCATTTAAATTAACTGAGTAAGTATGCGTTTTCCTACTTTTGGAACAGCCTGTATTGTCAAAATTATGTTTATGTTATACAGCATAGAATTCTGTAAAACTTTTGTGTAAAACAGTTATTCCTATAATCAAAAATAGAGCTGTAATCAAAGACCCAGTCTTGGATGGGACACCCTGTATAGTGAAGAACACGTTAATCGACACCGTTATAGAATTTTATAACAATTGCTAACAATACGAATCGACATTATCTGTAGGTGCCTCCGGTTTGGGTAGCGAGAACGATATTCTCTGGTTGCATCGCACTCAATCCATTACATGCACCATATACTATGTAGAGCAAAGAGCAACTAAATTGACACCGTTATGGAATTCTACAACCTACCTAATAAATACTTATTGGCAAAGTTATAGTTATAGTTATATTTCTATGGTTTCATACCATTACCTTTAATTTTTTTTACAAGAACTTAGAAGAATAATGGTAAGGACGCCAATAAAATCTCACCGGCGTTAATTTGATAGACTTAGAAGAAGCACGTTTGGGAATATATAATTCTATTTTTTTTATTCGTGATAACGGTGCAGATTTCAATATTCCGAAAATATTCAAAATTTCAGGGGTAGCTTTCACCCCTTAAACGTAATGTAACGGATGCGGGTTATTTATCTGCTAATTTTGGGGTGGTCAGCCTAAATACTTACCCGTAACTCCTTTACCCTGATGCCAACGGCACCACCCCCGTTTTACGGATAACCCAACCTGCTCCTTTGACCGACGAGCCACTACTGGAAAACGACCTTTTTGTATGGTAGCGATTAGTTTGAGGGGTTATAGCCAAAGATATTTTCACAACGATGTTCTTTTTCAATCAGTCGAAACAAGGCCCTTATTTCGCCAAACGATTGTCGAGTCATCATTCCCCCGTTCCTGCTATTCGTTCCATTTCTCTGCACAAGAGGGCGCAACAATGCCATTTTGCGTTGTTTTTTCGAACTTCAAACGCCCGTTCGGTCTGTATCGTGGGATCCGCTGATCAGCAATTATTACATACGATGGACAAAGTAAAAGATAACGATAACATTTCCTGTGGGGAAGACGCTGTAACAGCAGATCCCACAGTACTTATCAACAACTAAATAACAAAATGAATTTAAATACTTTAAATTATACCAAATGGAATTTCGAATTCTTATAGTAAGCGCCTGCCAAAACGGAAAGCGCCGTTTTACAACACTCTACAGCTGCCACAAATGTTCCCCTGTCGGGAATTATTTGCCTTATAAGTTACTGCAAAATATTGAAATACATGGCTCAAAACGAGAAAAAGTCGTACAACTGCGTGACCCATATACTTTTTTTTTCTTTTACATAAATCATTTAGCCGATATTTCTTCAACTATTAAGAGATTCTTTTCATTGACTTATACTCGGCCAATTAAAATTTACCTGTGGATTCTTTCATAAAAAAGAGGTCAAAATCGGCATACAATATGGCTAGACACTTCACTGCTTTAATTAAATTTTAAAGTTTTTAAGCAAAAAAGTGAATATCTTAAAATTTAAATAAAGAATTCTGATTTTTTTTTGAACTTGCAACCTTTAGAGAATAAGGTCAGAACACAAAATTCTCGG
Source organism: Protaetia brevitarsis (assembly GCA_004143645.1). NCBI lineage: Eukaryota > Metazoa > Arthropoda > Insecta > Coleoptera > Scarabaeidae > Protaetia > Protaetia brevitarsis. The sequence continues at coordinate 532,210 of RXPK01000123.1, forward strand.
ATTTACGTAAATAAGTTTCTAATTTAGCTAGGAGGTTAAAACTCAAACACAGTACAACAGTTAAACAGTAGCACAAAGTATAACAAGAGTGGAGAATATACAAGGAGATTTCCTAAATAAGCGAACATTCGCAAGAATAAAAACGTTAAGTAAAATTTAAGAGAAAGCATTATAAAATTACTGAAGGTATTGATGTCAGTCGTAAAGCTGTAGCTATTAGTGGTTCAAGTACGCCAGATAGTAAACGGTTTTTAGTATTATCTTTGTGATGCGAGTTAATAGAATTGAAAAACTCGAAAACATGGCCTACAGGTATAGTGAGGTGTGAAACGGCTGTTCGGTTTATTTTTGTGAATGCATTATATTAATGTTGTTATATATTGTAATATTTTTTACAATTTTTACAATTAATTCTACAAACTTAGTTCCTTCTCGTGAATATATTCGTGAATTTATTAAATATCCCAAATCATTCCAAGGCAATATTATTATGAAACACAATGAAAATATGGCCATGTTTTCGATTTTTAAATTCTATTAACTCGCACTACGAAGGTAATACCAAAAACTGTTTACTATCTGGCGTGATACATATTGGAACCATTAATAACTACAGCTTTACAACTGACACCAATACCTACAGTAGATTTTAGGATGTTTTCCCTTAAATTGAAATAACTTAATGTTTCTATTCTTGTGAATGTTCGCCATTTTGGGAATGTTCATCTCCCTGTATATTCTCTACCCTCGTTATACTTGTGCTACTGTTTAACTGTTGTATGTGTTTAAATTTAACCTCTTAGCTAAATTAGAAACTTGTTTATGTAAATCGTAAACCTTTGCGTTCTCACCTTATTTTTCAAAGACTATAGTACAAAAATTTCATAATTTGTGTTTCTAAATTGTAAGATATTCACTTTTTGTTGAAATAGCTTAAAATTAATTAAATCATTCGAATATTTAGCTATATTGTATGTTAATTTTGACCCCTTTCTGTGAAGGAATTCACAGGTAAATTGTATTTTAATTAACTGTCCATAAGTCCTTAAATGAAAAACAATCTTTAATTACAGTAGGTTAGTAAATACCGGAGACGTCGCCAAAAAAAAATTAACTAAAACAAAAACGAATAAATACGTCATGCAATTGTTCGATTTTTGCTGTATTAAGCAGTGTACTTGAATATTTTTGCAGTAGTTTGTGTCAACATTTCCTGGCAAGGGAACACTCTGATATCCTGAGATCTAAGATTTCTCCGAAGCTTCACCCACAATAGAGGTACAGTCAAATACTCCCTAAAGTATTATTTTTTACTATTTTATGAATATAATGTTTCTCTGTATTTGCTTAAAATGTAGCCCTTGTTTCATTAAGTGGTCAAATTCTTGTAGAGTGCTGCCTCAGATATGTTTACATTTAAATTAGATATATTATTGGCTCACGTAGAAATTTTAGGAAGACGTGAATTTTGTATTTTAGTGTACCTGTAGTAATTTTCCATTAATTGTGTTGTTGTAGTTATTATAGCAAACGGAAGCAAATTATTTTGTCACAATTATACAAAATCCTGCTCATAGACTTGCAGAGAAATTGTTGACTTTTAATCTTTATTTAGGCCGAGTCAAATTTTCACTGTGAAACAATAACTTAAAGTTATGTCCTAATTTAGTTGAAGTGTGATGATAAATAAATAACAGCTGGTATAACTCAATCACTAGTGCGATATTATTGGCTAAGTCATACAAACATAACCAAACATAACGCGAGAAGTTGAAGAACAACTAGTTTGTCTTTTCTTTTCCCGCATGCTTTATTCATTTTGTAGTTATAAAATTTTGAAAATTTGAAGTTTGAAATTTTGATTAATTAACTTTTAATATGTTCAATTATATCTGTAACTTAGGCGACCACTGCACATCACCTTTTGGTGAAACAGCTTTTGTAAAAACGCTTTCGTACAACACTGCAGTAGATAAAACGCAACTCATCAAAGCACTGAAACTGTCGGATTATAGTGTGTCATTTAAATGATATTATTTTTAAAATTTAAATGCCAAACATTGTTTTTTAACGTGTAATAAAGTTGTATTTACTATTACGTATCATTCTTGTTGTTTCGCGTTTTATAGTTCTAGCACTCTATTCGGTACATGTTACGTTTGTATGACGTCAATTTGCCCTGCCATTGCCCGCAAACCTGAAAGGTCAGTAGTCGCTATTTACTAGGTAATAATTTCGTTATACAAACATATTTTGTGTAGTGGATAGCAATCTCTGTCGGTTCAAATATCCAGTAGATGATATAGAAATAGAGAGGTGTAATATCATACGACATATATGTAACGGTATTTATACGTACTACTTGATTAAATATGAACTTACAAGGGAACCTCGCGAACTGTAAATCGCAGATTTTGATGAAACTTTGTCAGTTTTTAGACTCCATGGAGTGTTACTCAAGGACGCTTTTTATTGCTGCGGAACTTTAACTTTAGGGGGTGCAATTCACCCTTGCAATTTGGCCCAAATTTGGTTTTTTTCTGAATAACTTTTAAACGGTAAGAGATAGAAAAAAGTTTCAGCGGCGGATTGTAACAATTTAGTCAGCCCTTTCGATTGGTATAGATATTTATATACAGGGTGTTCCAATAAATGGCATATGTTATGCTTATTTTATCGAATTTCAGAAATCGGTTATAATGGCCTTTTTTATGATCAAATAGTATATAGAAAGGTAATTTAAAAAGTTAAAAACACTTGTGGTGTCCACAAAAATATAAATTTTAGCATGTTTCCTATTCTAAGGAGATACTCTGTATACTGTTATGTGGCTGCATTGTATGTCGAAAATCAGTGTAAACTTATACCAGGCGCTAAATGGTTATATGTGATAGTTTTCGAGTTAGTACGCGTTTTAGATGTATGTAAAGATTATATCTTTCTTATTCTAAAGTTTGAAGTTCCGCAGCAATGGAAAGCGTCCTTGAGTAACACTCCATGGAGCCTACAAACTGACAAAGTTTCATTAAAATCTGCGATTTACAGTTCGCGAGGTTCCCTTGTTAGTAACATAAGGTAAAAAAAAATTATTTCTTTTTCTCTTAGTTTTTAGGTAATAAATATTGAAAACATGAATGAATACTGCAACGTTTAGGTTTACTTCATATATTATAAATAAGAATGAAGCTTTAAAAATAAGGTAAAAAAATAACCCAGTGGTTTATTTCTTAATTCTAAAACCTTTTATTTTCGGCTTACCGGTTTCGGTATATTACCATCTTCAGAGCCAATCTGTGATTAAAATTAATAATTAACATGTATATAACAAGTATACTGAAGATGGTAATATACCGAAACCGGTATAGCCGAAAATAAAAGGTTTTAGAATTGAGTAATAAACCACTGGGTTATTTTTTACCTTATTATTGTAACATGAATTAGCAATATAGATCTCTCACAATGACAAAAAGTAGTTTTCTATAACGAAATTATATTTGCATATACTTGTATAATCAACAACAAAAAGTAGGTAGTATTATTTTTAAATTAATTGGGTAATGTCGGTTTCCACTAATAACTACTACATTTTAGTGTGCAATATGTTTTATTTCATTTTCTGTCTTCACAACTATTGATGTTAGTTACTTTTGTTAATTATTCTGTATATTTATTTATTATCTTTTATAACACATCTAATTATGAAAGTACGGACACTACAAGCATCGCAAACATTGGCTTAGTTATTATCAAGGAGAATAGCAAATTTAACTAAAACTAGCGTGTACAAATGATGGATTGACATAAGGAATCCTATTGAATGATCAGCTACACCTCTAGGGATTTCTTTCTTCTTGAAGCTCTAATTTATTACCAATGGTTGTGCCAGTATCGGATGTAAAGAAGTATTTAATAAGGTAAAAGATCGTTTAGAAATTCCAACCTTAAGTGGGTTCGTGAGTTTTTTCTTTCGTCTAGCGTATTTATTTTAAAGTTCTGTTATATTCTAAATTTCTCCAAAATACTAGTTTTAAGACTTTTAAGTGGTCGTATGTGTTCTGTTTAAAGTGTTTATTATTTTTGGGTAATATACGGATGTTACGAATCAAGCATTAAAGTTGTAGGAATGTTGAAAGCATGTGAAACATTCCTTTTTTACAGGATTGTACTACCAATTGTTGCGCAAGTAGCGTAAAAAAATAAATAAAAAGAAATTGCTGCCATCTTATTTAACGTAGAAAAATATAGCAGAAACAATTGTAAGTCTTCAGAGTCGTGTAGTAATAATAGTTTTATAATAAAAAAATGTCAATATATTTTTTTTTCATATTTTAACAATCCAATGCCCTATGTAAAAAAATATAAAAACATCGATATTTCAGATATTTTTTTTTTATTTTTCGTCCACTTTCGGAAGTGTTTGGAAAATGTTATTTTTTTCAAATGCATTTTAGTGATCCCTAAAGTATGCAACTTTTTACTTAACTGATTATATTTGTATCTCCTATACTGTTCGAGATAGCAGTAGTATCCTTATCAAAACCTCGCTGTATATTCAAAACGAGGCATTTGCGGACCAAGGTTCATTTCCTTGCACTTTATTTATGAAAAACTAAATAATTACAAATCATCCCTTCTCCTTGCTCTACCTAAAAAGGTACTACAGGAGGCTACCTATTCTATATGGTGCTATTCTATAAGTATTATATAGATTCCATTACTATTGAAATGTTCCTACTCTAGCTAAATAATTTCCCTATGATTGTTAATAACCAAAATATAATACAGTAGCTTCATAATTATATGAATACTACTTCACGTGAAATGCTGAAATATGAATGAAATGTGATTAGTTCATATAATCGCGAGTCTACTGTAAATCGATCAGCTATCAGTTGTTATTAAATGCCCCCATGAACAACTTTGGATATCTCCCAGCATTCGCAAAGGACTTTGATTATATATAATATACTTATATAAAATCAAAGGAGTGAAGGAAAAGCATGGCAAAAACCTTACTCTGGAAGGATCTGGGAAGAAGTTCCAGACCTTGTTACTGATAACCGGTAAATTATTGCTATCTTTTCAGTTCTCTGCAGGAGATTTGTATGTGACACGTAGAAACTGATGAGCCTGAGAATCATTCTGGTTTTTTTTTCTTTAGATGTTGAATATCAAGTGTTTTGAAATCTGATACTCCAAAGACTTTCATCATATATTTGTTGATTTTTTGAGAATTTCGCTGTTTTCGTCCGATTGCCAATGATCTGTTGTACGTAGTGTTGGGAACGAAACTTTCATCATCATTCAGGATAAATCATCCGCTTCATAATGCGACTTCAAGCAGTCTACTTCACTCTTTGCGTGAATGAAGGGCTTGTGCATGAAGTAAATCGGTCACATTGCTTTCACGGGAAGAAACGTATTGCAAGTTGCTTGTATGAAAACAATTTACTATTTATTTTATCAATAAGTTATTATCAATAAGGTATTTGCCCAAAAACTAAATTGTAACCTATTATAAAAGCCACGCCGTAAACGGAGCTGCTTGCGAAATATATCCATTCATATCACGAAAGCAACCTTGAGCCTTTGTTTAATTCGTTATGTGGCTTCGCGCCGCAATATTTACTCATAGCTATACAGGCGAATGAAACCACATTTATCGCAACACTACTTGTATGGAGTTACGTACTAACGGCATATACCCTATGCAATTACAAACTTAGAACACTGGTAACTTCCGGTGTCGTCAATTTGAACGGTGATAAAAACTTCCAACATAATCAAACGATATATCGAATAACATAAACCGACGAACCAATAACTGCATTTTTACAAATTGGTGAAACAAGCAAACTGCAGACTGGAGAAGCCAGTATACGACCAAGGTAATATAACATACTTTGGCGATAAAATGTTTAACCGGATTTCAATGCAGAACATTGACACGTTTTCCGCCAATTTGTAAACCGCTCCGTATGAAACGTTGTTAAAGCTAGCAATAGAGCTGCATCCTTTATATTCTACTACGTTCGTTCAATTGTTTGCACGCGCGTACGAAATACAAATTCAATGAAAGGAAAATTTTCAAACGGCGTATCTACAGAAGTAATTCAATGGCGCTCGACTGCATTAGTGATTCTAGGTCGGATTCCTGACGCACATCAATCAGAATGTTAAAATCGAAACGATATTTTAAATTATTCACACGGAAAAAAAATAAACTCGACCTCTTTCGGCGATCAAACAAAGGTTTTAGAGGTCTTTCCTGTTGGAGTTTTATGAATTTAGTATTAGTCGGTTGCGGTAAGTAACCTTTGGGAGTTTAAAGTACCGAAGACATACCATACGCGCTTAATTTTGATTTATGCCGAGTTTAACGCTGTGGAACGACCGCGCTATGTACTTTGAATTCCTATTTTGAACTGAATAAACGTTTAGTATTGGTGTATACCTTGTATAATAAATGCAAAAATAACTCGTTGGAATCTGACAAAATCAAACTTAAAGGTTCATTCAGCATTCTTAACAAGCATGTTTCAAGTTGAAGTGAATATTTTGCTTATTACACTAAATATAAGCTTTGTTCTTTTCGTCCTTTTGCGTTATAACGCAAAACGCAAATAATTATGACGCTACGTAATGTTTTATGTCGTCAGCAGAGAATCATCTCCACTGGTAATTCAAGGTATCCAGCGCAAATACCGGCTTCCTCCATGAAGTAATAGTACTTGAATCAACAGAGCAAGAATCTTCGGTGTTGATTCTTATTACAACACAAATAGAGCACAAAATATGTACGGCGCATGGCTGTATATTTTATGTACTGACGCAAACGTATAAAAAAAAAACATAAAGCTTTAGGAAACTTTTTTTGTTGTTGTGAGAGCCGTTTAACACGGAGTCTCTGAAAACCCTGCAGCTTCTTGGCCTTAAATCCATTAAATTATACCAGCCATTCCAGGGCCTTAGTACATTGCACTAATCTGTACAGGTCGCTGGCTGATTGATCGCTAATCCTCTGCGTTTATTTTTGACTTGCAAGAAATTATCTGTCTTGTTGCGTCCAGAGCCTAGCATTCACACATAATGTGGTAAGTGTCCTCTATCCTCTTATTACACAGCCTGCATTTGGTATCTCCGGGGTTGATTTCAATTTTCTGTAGGTATCCTCTTAGTATATAGTACCCTGTTAGGAGACAGACCTGTTACGATGCGAAGATCTCTTTTCATGGTCTCTTAATAAAGGTTAAACTCTTCTCTGCGTTTCTCTTTGACCCAACTTCTTATCTGCTCTCATGCTGTTTTTTTAGACTCTCGTAGAACAGGTTATGACCCTATCTATAAAGCAGATGATCCATTTCTTGCTAACTTATCCGCTGTTTTTGTTGCATTCAATTGGTAAATGTGCGGGCACTCACAGCGAAGTGACTTTATTGCGGTCCGTCAAGCTATTCAATTCATGATTACTTCCCCAAGATAAGATTAGATTAGATTTGGGGTGGCCTATGGACCTGTTTCACCGCGACCTTTTCAGATTTATTGTGATCCCCTTTTTCCTAGAGCACGCTCTCTAATTTTGCAGCTACTTATGTGGCTATTAGCTGTGGGGTTCTCCTCCTCCATTACTAGAAACCTTGTCCTCGCCAGGCCTTCACATTGGCACAGCACATGAACTGGTGTTTCTTCCTCCTCTTGGCAGTATCTGCAGGTTGCATCATCTGCCAGGCCTATGTTGTCACATATGCCTATTCAGTCTACAATGACCAGCCAGCAGATCTACAATCATTTTGACAGTCTTCCTGTCTTTATTCAGTAGATCTCTAGTGAATTCAGGCCTCTGCTCTTTTAGGAACTCTTTTGTCTGTCTTTCTCCCGGTGAATTTTGCCACACTCTCTGGACTGATTATGTGTCCATTCATTGATGGATTTTTTAATTTGCGATTTGGTAATGCCGAAAGGCTGCAACGAATGGCCTTGACAAACCTCGCCGGACCAGCTTGTCCGCCGCCTCATTTCCTCTCACGCCCGAGTGGCTAGAGACCCAGGCCAGGGTTAGTTTGCTTTGGGTACCCACCTCATTTAGGGCGCTTACACAGTCCCAAATCAGCTTAGAGTCCATGTTTGTAGAGCTAATCGCTTTAAGTGTGGACTGACTGTCCCCAAATCAATTTTGATTGTATCTTGGGGTTCACTAATGCCCTTAGTATCGCCTAACTGTCTGTTGCAATATAGAGGCGCTTATTTTAATAAGTTCTCTGACTGATTTCAGTTGCGCATGCTTCTATTTGCAACACTGTAGCATATTTGCCTAGTGGAAGAGTCATCATTGTATTTTTTACTCCACTCCAGTCCCTATTCCGATTTTTGATTCTCTTGTAAACCAGATTAATTCTGCAAACCTGCCTATAGTTGGATTGAGTCCAGCGTATCCGATCTGTGGTTCTACTTCGAGATTTCTGTCAAAAACATATGTCGCAATCATATGGTTTGATTTTATTTCCAAAAGTTGCCTTCCGTATGGTGGACAATATTATTGTGTCTGTCTCTAGCATATCTGACACTTAGGCAACTTAAATACGTATTAAAAAAAGGGTAGGAATTTAGAATAAACTGGCGTTGGGACCATCTAGAGGGAATTGACCAAAGTAATAGCATTATGTTCTTTTCTGACAATACAGATGATTTTCGTGCTCAACTCACTACTTTTGTCAGAAGAAGGAGAATTTACAAACATCAGAAAATAATGCGTACTACAGATAAATAATACACTGACGATGTATGTAATACTTTTAGTCACTACCAATTTACAAATTAGCATTAAAAAACGTAGCTCCTCGTAAAAGGGCCGATTGAAGTAGAGAATTTTGTCTGGATAGAAGTCATTTAAGAAGATGAAAGTTACCCTTTTCAATTTTCTGCTGAACATTTACTAAATGGATAGATAAGAAGATTCCCAAAAAGTACTTCGAGTAAGAATGAGTGAAAATGTTTGTTTTAAATTCGTGTTAACTCAAATTTGTTACTTAAGTAAAGTATGAATGAAGTGAAAAACCGTAATATCTATCTTGCATTTCTACTTTGTACTATGACCTGACAAGCTATCGTTCGAACCATCTCCTTTTGGACGAATTTCATTCTGAAAAATAATATAAGAAATATGTCCGTTTATGCTTAGAATATCCATTATATTTTGCTTGACGATCTTCATTTAAATAACTCATGTGCTCTGTGTTGTGTTATGTTTTCGTCGATATATAATCACAAAAATACCTGAATAATTTTGCGATAGTTAGGTGGGGAAATGTAAACAAGTGACTCATGTATGTACGTGCAGTTTAAAGACTAAGTATAAGTTCGAAGGAAATACGTTAGTATTTATATTTAAGTAGATAAGTATTCCTGATAAGACCCTTTTATTTTAAAATGTTTTCTAAATTTACGTACATTAAATATTCTGTGTGGGTATTATTTTAGTTAGCAATGAACGAGGTAATAAATTACTGCCAGTTGATCTAAGCTGATACAAAACTTTGTAAAATTAATACAAAAAAACGGAGGGAGAGAGAGGGGGAGGGAGTTGGCTGGAGATCGGCCCCACTACTCAATACTATCACGAGCCGCCACTGGTCAATGTTAATAGAAATATTAATTGGTATTTGATTTGATATGGTTTAATATAGAAGCTTTTCTATCCATTCATCTTTCTCGCCAACTAGGCAAATCTGTATAAGAAAATCAAATCAAAACAATCACAGATATAAAAATAGTATAAGTCAATACACAATTGCATACTCTAGGATTTAAAAATGTGTTAAATGCAAGATATTTTAACAGGTGAATTATAAAGTATCAAAATCTTGAAATTCATTGCTTTAATTGTTTTTTTTATCAAGGGAGAAATTAGAGAGACGTATTAGATAATCTGCAATTAACTTCTGGATAAAATAGTTGAATATAAATGTTTATAATAGTACATAATTGGATCATAATCTTGTGACTTCTTTTGTCCGTAATTATTATTTTAAAGTAAATAAAACAAATTGCCGTATAAAAAAAATCCTTACAAATTGAAAAAAAAAAATATTGATAATATAAATGACACAAATAATAATATATTAGCATCAGTAGATGTTATTTCATTATACACAAACATTCCTACAACTTTAACAATTCAATCAGTAAAAAAGAAACATTGGCATAAATTACAAAATTATACTGCATTACTACAAAATTAATTTATAAAAGCCTCAGAAAATACACCTGAAACAACATATTTTCAATACAATATTTTTTTTTATAAATAAATATTTGGTTGTACGATGGGAGCACCTAAATCAAGTGTAATAGCTGAGCTAATATTGAAAGATTTAGAAGTATTTCATCTTCTAAAATTTAAAAGTTAGATTTTGTGCCCGCTTTCTATAAAAGATATGTTGATGACTGTATCATTTGTATACCTAATGATAAAAGAGACTAAAAGATGCTTCAATAGCAACAATCAAAATTACTGTTGAAAAGGAAAGCAATAATGAAATTAAATTTTTAGATTTAGATAGGAAAAAAAAACAATGAAATTTTAACAAAATTATACCAAAAAACCAAGAGGATCAAATAGATATTTAAATTATAGTTCGTATCAACTAAATTCTATTGAAAAAAAACTGAAATAATATCATTACTAGATAGAAATACACAACTAGCGAACCGATTAATAAGAAAATCAATGATATAAATTTTAATAATCAGAATACTTAATTAAAACATTTTTTAAAAAAGATCATATAAATACTATGATAACACTAACATAAATCTCCAACAACAAAAAGATATTGCATATATTTCTTTACTATGTTCAAAACAATAAATAAAATTTTAATACCACATAATCTTAAAATAGCACATTAAAATTATAGTAACTCAAATTTCTCTATTCAAAACCAAAAGTTATCACTCCTTTACAAAAATAAACACATACTGTATATACAATTCCTTGTACGAATTTTAATATGGTGTATATATCGTATACACAAATTTTGCAACATCTATCAGATAGTTTAAACGGTCGCAAATATTCCAGTAACATTGCATTTTTGAAAAAGCATGCGATTGAAAACAATCATACATTTAGTTTTGAAGAAATAAAATTTTAATAAAAGAAAAAAATATAAAACTAAAACTATTTTAGAGTTAATTGAAATTAAAAAAGATAATAATTCAGTAAATAACCGAGTAGAAAACTAGAAAACTTATCAAATTTATACTATTCAATACTTTAAAAATTATCGTAAACATTAAATTACAATATGTATATAATTTAATAGATAATTATAGTTTAATAAATAATGTTTGATAATGTGTATGTAGAAAAATCAAATTAGGCCAAAGTATACCTATAACACAAACAAAAACAATTTTCATTACATCGTCTGACATTATAATTCTTTTAAAATGTTAAAGGCAAATTGTAATTTATAATTACCATATAAAAGAAAATTTACATTAAGGTAATAATAGTCCCATTTTCATTATAAATTCTAACGTATATAGCATTGTATGGGAGTATTATACAGGGTTAGGCAAATGTGTGGGAACACCTGATTTCTGCCTAAATTAAAGGTTCTATTAAGAAATTACGTTAGGAAAAGTTTTTGTGGTATTTTTATAGTACTACTTTTCTACTTACAGTAGAATTACTGTAAGTGTGCGGCTTGAGACATTAAAATAAAGCGTGGGCTATTAAAATATTTTTGTCAGATATATCTGATAAAGAATATTCGTATTTTTATTTTGCCATGGAAACTTTTAGCAGACATGAAATTATTTACATCACTCAGTATTACTGACATTGTCAATACTGACAGATATTTTCCGTATACTAAAATAGTTGTTCATTATGAGGAAACTAACAGAACGTAAAAGAATTAGCTTGTTAATGATGGTTGGTTTTGGAGACAGCTAGAGGCTCTTAGAGATGCATGCAAAATTCCCTGATGAAAGTATTTCAAAATCAACAGTCTCAAGGGTGTTGCAAAAGTTTAATGAAACTGAAAGTGTTAAAAATTTGCCAAAATCCGGTCGCCATAAAATTGCTGTGAATGAAGATAACTCTTTAGAAGAAGAATTAAAAACCGCTGATCCTTTTTTCTTGTCTCAAAATAAATTTCATCCCCATAAAGTACATTTAGTAAAAGAGTTAAATGAAGATAATCCTGCTAGAAGTATGAAGTTTTGTCAGGAAATGGTGGACAAGATTGCTCGTAATAGAACTAAAGATGTTAATAGCCGACGCTTTATTTTAATATTTCAAGCCGTACATCATTATGATTCTTGCAAACGTGTCTATCCGAAAATGTGAAAAGATACAGGGCGCTCCATTTAAAAAAGCACCGACGGTGTCATATCTCGAAACATATGTTAGTTGTTGGAAATCAAAGTAAGTTACAGAGTAAAATAGAAACACTACTAAAACTTTTCTTAAGATTATTTTTTAATAGCATCCATAATTTAGCAAAAAATGAAGTGTTTCCATACATTTGACTGACCCTGTATACACAAATTAATTTCTGAAAAAGTAATTGCACCTGAATTTACTATTTCAATTTCTTAAATAGTCGTTAACTTTAATAGTGTTACTTTATAATAAACTGATTTTTAATTTTAATAATTTTAAGTTTAAAATTAATTTAAATCGTATAATTGAAAGGACTACCCTACCCATCTCAAATAACCGCATGCGTTTTCCGAATTATCTTATTGTGCATTATAAGTTAATACTTTAGTAATTACTTGATCAATTTCTTCAACTATAATTTTTTTGATTTAAAGTAAAGAAAAAGAAAATTTGATAATTTTGCCATTTGGGTTAGATATATAGTTATATCGGCTTATGCTATACATAGTTGAATTGAAAGCAGGATTAAGTTCAAAACTTGTTCTATTAATGGTAAAAGTCGACGTTCTTGCCGCTACTATTTTATATTGTGCGAAGGTGCAATAAATATGTGGATAGCACGATCAGATCTGTGATTCCCGATCAGCTGTTCGAATAAACTGTGCAATAACTGCAATGTGGCGAAAGCAGCCAGACGAGGCTGTCTCGTCATAACCGTATAGCAATGGACTCGCCAGACAAGCGATCGACCTAGAATAGCTTCCACATAGAGTAAGAGTGATAACAAGCTATGTTACAACAACAAAAGCGATAATTCTGTTATGCAAGTGTGACACCATCGCGTCGTGTAACTTCGTCATTTCTTACCTCACAGAGAGGTACCGCGGTAGTAACAAATGAAAAACCTTCTGAAGTGTTTTTTTTTATGTTTTAGATGTTAGCATAAACTGTTCTTTTCAAATACATTGACCGTGTGCTAGCTACACTTTGAAATAACGGACGTTAGTTAAAAATAGGTAAATTTATTGTGAGTATACTATTGTTTACGCTGTTACTCGTTTCGTATTACACTACTTTCGTTATCTAATCTAATACTCGAGTGTGTATATAACTATACATGATATACGAACTATTTAATTTCTGCACTGATTTAATTGTCTATTAAAAAAAAGTGTGTGCAATTTAAAACACCTCAGACATCATTAAGATTCAAATTATCTGTTTTAATAATTTAGACCAGCGGTTTTTAACCTTTTCTATTGCGGACCCCTTTGAATATTAGTTTGTTTTTACGGACCCCTATTAAGATTTTCACTTAACATATTGAAAGTATTTTAAATAAGTAGGTAATAAAAAAATATAGCTGAAGTTTTAATCGAAATCATAAACAAACAGTAACACTAACCATCGTTGTTTAGTATTACATATAATAAACTAATGAGATGCTTGGTGCTGTATTTCGCCAACAAGTCTTGCTATATCAGGTTTAATGTTGGAAACTTGTAATCTCAATTCTGATTCTACATTTGTTAAACGGTTCCCATATTTATTTTTGAGGTAAATAAGAGCAGAGATTTTTTTTTCACATAGGTAGGTAGTCGCAAGAGGCACTAAAACTTTTAGAGCTTTTATAGATAACTCTGGATAAATCTCTCTTTAACTGCACCCAAAAATTTGGAAGCAGCATTTTCATATACTCTAATTTTAAGGCGCCATTGGTGGATATTTCAATGAGTTTTTCTTCTTCTATTGCTGTTAGTCCTTGTAACTCGTAGATGTTCACTGAAAACGTATCCCTAATCCACTCATTACTTGAATCAGGGCTGGAAAATATTCACGAAAATTGTGTTGCAAATCATTTATATGCTGTGCAATAACTAACATGTCCTCTCTATACAACTCTTCGTTAACAGATTCAAGAAAGTTCTTTAAGTTTGAAAATGCTTCATAGTTTTTATTCGAGAGTCGATGATGCCACAAAACCAACTTCTTAATTATTGCTTCGATCTTGTCACTCACTTGGAAAATTGTCAGTGTACCTTGCTATCCTTGAAGATTTAAATTAAGCATATTTAAGTGGGTGAAATTATCTGATAAATAGGCTGACTTTATTAACCATGAAAAATCACAGATGCGATTACTAAGGTAAAACTGTTTATCGATGAGAAATAGCCTCACTTCGTCCTTCAGTTCCCATAAGCGAGATAACACTTTACCTCGTAATAACCAACGAACGTCAGAATGCAAAAAAGATGATAGTACTCACTGTCCATTCCTTTGCAAAGTTATTCAAAAAGCCTTGAATTTAATGCTTTGCTTTTTATAAAATTGACAATTTTTACTGATTTGTTTAAGGTCAATTGTAGTTTTCTGGGAATTTTTTAGCAACTAGGGCCTCTCTATGCAGGCAGCAATGAGTTCAAGCCACCGATGGTGTAACTTCTTTAATTCGTGCTATAAGTCCTGTAATCTTTCCTGACATAGCTCGCGCCCCATCAGTACTGATTCCAGTGCATCTCAACCAGTAAACATTATGAGATGTTAAAAAGTTGTTTATGCTACTAAATATGTCTTCTCCTGTAGTGTGCACTAATGTGGAGATGAAGAGCAAATCATCGACAATATTTTTCGCATTTCCATACCTAATGTAACACATCAAGGTTGCTTTATTTGTTATATCTGCATTTTCGTCTAGTTGTAGGGCATAATAAGGCGACATTCGAATTTTCTCTAACAACTGCTCTTTCACATTAGTTGACAAGCTGTGAATTTGCTTCTTTATTGTGTCATTTGACAATGGTAAATCCTTGACAGCTTTTTCACTGACTAACGCAGAAACCATCATTTTTGCAGCAGGCAATATAAGTTCTTCAGCTATTGTGTGCGGTTTCTCAGTTTTCGCTATTAGTTGAGAGAAACTTCAAATGAAGCTCTCACAGCATTTTCGTTGCTACAAATGCCTGCAGTCTTTTCTACGTTTTTTTTTTATTTCCTTGCAGTTCGCGTTCCTTACTTTTGAAAAAATCATAGCTCTTTGTAACATGATCTTTATGTTTAGTCTCAAGATGTCTTCGAAGCATCGACGGCTTCATTGCCTCATTCGACAAAATTTCATAACATAACACACACTGAGGCATTTGCCAGTGTTCCGAATCTGTGCAGGTGAAACCGATGAAAAGATACTTTTTACTATAACGCCGACATTTCTTATGTTCACTGGAAGAAGTTTCACTCAACTTTGAGCAAGGTGCAATGACACTATCACTTTCAGTATTTTTGCGTTGTAAATTTAGCCAGCGCTCCATGTTAGGGATTTAAAAATTTTCGCAAATGTACTTTACCTAACTATATGTGTATTTATCACGAAAAACACTCTTTCACGGACCCTAAAGGGAGTGGCGGACCCCTGGGGGTCCGCGGACCACAGGTTAAGAACCGCTGATTTAGATAATTTAAATTGAGGTTTATCGTGGCCGCGCAATACACTAAAGTAGCATATAGAATCTGTTCATAGGTATAACCTGTTACGGGTTCGTTCGCTCTCAAAACTCGCTAGGGTTTTCAAGTTCTCATCGGATCGAAATAATCATTTCATTTAAAGCACAAATATAGGAATAAAACAATAAAAAAATATAGGAATAATAATAATATAATACAAGAAAATACAAATCTTAGCCCAAGTTGACACATTCGACGATCACAATTTGTGTTCGCTAAGTAATAACACCACGCGATGGCCCTAAGGATACAGCAAGAACCATCAAAATTTAGTATTATAATAGTACAAACAGCTGTTTATGTGGGTCAAGGTGAAAGGGCAATGACCTGGCGTTACACTATAATTGGTTGGCTATTTCCTAAACCAACAATCTAAATTATATACGATGAATGGGTAAATTTACTATTCGCGATGGTATTTAAGAAATATAAATTTGAATATTAATGCAGTATAGTATTTCGACTTGGCGGTCTTTACGACATGATAGGATTTGAGGTGAATTCAATTTTTAACATGGTACAAGAAAAGAAAACAACATTAAAAACTTAGCTGATAACTTTGGCGGGTGTCGGCGTACGACGCACAGTGGGCCAGCGGCGGACAAAATTCCACGCTGCAAAAATCATCTATTTCTAAGAAATACACTGATTTCTAGTTGTATAATAATTAATATAAGTTAACTATTATAATGTAAATACTAGAGCAAAGCGCATAGCAAGTAAATCAGACAGTTTGCATAATAAATACCACCTCAATTTGACATTAAAAAAAAGCTTTATCATGCTTTAAATAGACACCTATTGGATTTGAATCAGGAAGCATTAGTGCAAACAACCTGAAAGTATCATCTGCATATTCTTGCATATTTAGTAATTATCGGCATATAATGGTGTTTTTAAAAGAAAAAAATGCTTTATACCTATTATGATTTGTATAATTATTATTACAAATAAGACATATCAACAAGATATAGTGAGAACATATTAACAGCATACGACTCTTATTAATTATTGTAATTCTTTCAGAATAACTTATCCATTAATAGTTTTTATCGTACCTTTTGCGCATAAAACTCCCACGCAAGTACAAGCTGCACCCTTCTATGACCCGTAAATATTTTAGTTTTTGTAGATATGTGTAATATTTATATAATCTGCACCCGTAAATATCCCTCACCTCCAGATAAATGACTAAATTGCTAAATACCATAAATCAAAGAAGATTGCAAATTCAATTCTAAATGTCTCCATAGTAAAAAACAAGAAGTTAAGATTTTTATTTTTAAAAGTAAGTTAAAAAGGTATAATACTAATATACATTGTAACATATTTATGAGAACTATATACTACACATTGATAGACATATGTAGGTATATAGGTATGCATTTTTTTTAATGATGTACCCGCTCGTAACCGCAACAGATGTTTCATTTGCGGTTACATATATACGTAAAAATATACTGGGTTGTTCTTTCTATTGCACTTTTTTTTTTTGTTTTTGATAAGTCCTCCCCATGTGTAAGACACAGACAAATTTCAATTATATGCAACGGAAACGGCTGAGTTGGACAATACAGTTGTATCCATGGTATCACATGCCTTCAAGAGTGCATAAGATTTTGGTTTATGAAGCCGAAATTGTACTATTAGCAACACTGGCGATTGGGTTACTTTCAGAGGAAGTCCAGGAAAGTAGAAATAAAGGCTACCAATACTACCGACCAAATTTTACCAGGAAATGTTCCCGCATAGCCACAAACGAGGACGTGTTTCATAAAATACTAGAATCGTCAGATCCCTACATAACATCCATGAGATCTGAACCTAAAAAAACACCTTCCTATCAGTGAAGAAATTCAGGAGCTTCTTCATTCATTCATTATTGACAGACTGGAGACTCTAAATCAGCTCTTAATATTATGACAAAGTTTTTAAGTTTTTATTTTATTTTAATTGTATAAATATTTTTTTATACTAGTAACAGAAATAGTACAATCTTAGTACATTCTTTGGGCGTTTCTTGTTAGTTTCCTCAACTATAAATAGTTTGTACTCGTTTTAATTTTTATTTGCATTATTATTATATATAATATTTATATAATCCGTTTTTGAAAATTTTGTCAATCAAATCTTTTGAGCAATGATATAATTTTAAAATATATTGCATTTGCTTTATTATTATTGGTTTTACTCTGGACTTGGTGAATTGTTCTATCTACTAGTGATATTAAAACATCTTTTTAATGCGAATTGATTCATATGAATTATAATTTACATATATATTTGATGCTATTGGTTATTGGTGTAATTTTGTTAAAATTTTGTTTTTATTAATTCGTTACAATGTTAAATCTGAGAAATTTTCTTTCCCAGCAGTAAATTTAAGATTTTGATTATTAGTATTGAACATATTTGTAGTGTAATCTATTTATCTTCAGGTATACAAACAATACATTGTGTACACAATATGTATTTGTGTGATTTGCTTTTATGTTTACCTACAGTTTTCAAATTTATATTGCATTCTGAAAAAATAGTATGTGTATAATCAAAACGTCCAAAAGAAAAGTCTACTTGTGGGTAACATTGTTAATAAAGTATACATTAAACAAATTAGGTTTTGAAATTTAGTGTCATTACTAACGTATTTTTTCACACTGAATCTAATAAAATCAATCGCGTCTCGATAGAGTTATCCGTTTTCAAGATATGGATTTTTGTCCGCTTTTCGGCCGTTTGGCCCCACTGTGCGATGTATGTCCAATTTGCTTCCCTGTACGCGGGTGGCGATGCATGTAAATTCAAAGATGAGCGGTTTCCAAAATTAGGCACTTCTCTCCCTTTAAATTCAAACCAAATCAAAATAGGTCCGGTGACCTAAGGGTGACGCCATTAAACGAAATGAATGCCGGTTTAACGCTACTGTTTGTAAAACCCTTTTCAGGAAAATATCGCTGCAACGGACACTTCTCCTGGCAGCCCCAGGTAAAACAGAAAATGCACTCGATACTTGATGTTCCTCACGGGACAATATCCCACAACAAATGTGGTAACTAATAAAACTTTCACGGTGCGAACTAACAGAGCGTGTGGTGTTTAAGGAAGCCGGTGTTACGTCTCTTAGCTTACCGAGCGGACGGAAACGGAAAATGCGTAACGTTAATCAAATCAGTACTGACAAACTAACAATGTGGAGTAATTCACGCCAAAAAAAGTTTTAATGAACGAAACTGGAACTAATAATTGTACAATAAAAAGCTATTTTAACGGACAATGAATTACTAATAATTTGAAAATGAATAACGAAAAATGGGACATTACTTTTGACTATCACGTGACTAAAGATGCGTTGGAACCAGAGAGAAGTACGAAACTTAGCTGCTAGATGGCGTTATAGGGTCTAATTCTTAATTTAGTTAAACAATAATCTTTAACTAAAATCCCTAAATGAAACGATCGCAATCCCACGGCAACAAACCATTTAACTAATGATGTTTACCGGACCTGCTACGACAGGTACCGAAAAATTATGCAAATGAGACAATGGGCCGTATCAGCAGAAATTAAACTTTTCTTAAGTAGAGAATAATAAAATTATGTTTCATTTAATATAGTCCACCGTTTGCAGTTTAAGTTTCATTATTTTAAGGTAAACAATTAAATTTTAACAGATCATATATACTTGTAATTGCACTAAAGAATGTTACCTTATGGTATTTTAAATATTAACACGCCTTCCACTCAATTAGCTAATGTGTTCAAATCAACATATGTAAGAAGATAATAAATAAGAAAATATAATTGAAAGACAGTTGTCGCAAAATGTAGATTTTAAATTTGTGCAACAAAAGCACGGACTACCAGATGAACATTCAAGGAAGGATATATTTGCGAGTAGTAATATTTCGGTAAGTGAAGGTAGTGATGTGATAGAAGATGATGTTGATTGTGCAAGAAATTCGTGGAGCACTGAAACACAGCAGATAATCCTGAATGTATACAGTAATTTGAAGAGTGAGAATTATGGGACTAAAACAGAGACAACTATTAGAACATCAAAATTAACAAGAGTGTCTTACGGAACAGTGCAAAAATAATGGTGCATTCAAAATAAAAATAAGGAATGACAAGGTACAATCGAATAAAATTAGTATGTGTGAATTTGATATTGTGAATAAGGAAATGTATTAATTCTGCAAAAGAAATAAAGTTCCTAGATTGCGAAGTTTATGCATTTCCGTGAAAGAAAACACTAGATTACAGTATTATATCAACGGTGCCGCGCACTATAAAGGAAAACGGCTTAAGTATCATATACTTTTACGAAAATGAAGTCATTTAGAGAAGAAAAACATTTTATTTGCTACTTGAATGAAACGTGGTGATGACGTATGATACACAAAGAAAGGTTAGGATGATGGCTCGGGAATCTGTTCCCTAAATGTTCCTGCTTTGCAGACAGAAAAGAACTATTATTGCACATGTGGGATCTATGAATGGTTGGGTTGGTGATGCATTATTGTCCGCAAATAACACAAAATCGTCATGCTTGAAATATAATGAAGATATGATGAGATCCTTGTTGAAGAATGGTTCGTCAAATGCTACTATACCATCTTTACCTCCAAAAAGTGTCATTATTATGGATAATGCCAGTTATCACTCACAATTTACTAAGATACTTAATCTATCAAGCATAAAATTGGTAATATAATTTTTTTTAGAAGAGTTGACTTTTATTTTGTTGCGAGTTATTTGAAGAAACAACTCGTCTAAGTCCTGCATACAAAAAAGAATCAGTAGCAATATTTTATTAATAATGCTGCATTTGCTGGAGGTCATAGAGTATTACGTCTACTTTTATATTATTGTATTTTCAATCTCATAGAGTTGATTTGGAGTTCACTAACGCAACGTATCCGTCGCAAAATTTTGTGCAACCTATAATTGATATATAATACAAATATTTAGAGTACGCAAACTGCATACCAAAATTTATAATACATGCGGATGACGATGAAAGTAGTGATTTTGGTGAGTGAAGCAATATTAAGGTTACAAAACTATGATAATCTGCACAGTCATGTATTTAGCTAGTTTTTCTTGTTTATGCAATTCTCATTTTCTTTATTCGTTTTATATTTAGTTAATTTTAATTTTTAAACTAATATTGAAGGATGTGCCAAAGAAGACATTTTGAAAGGTCAAAGCTACCTAACGATTACTGCTGCTGGGAGTTATCTTAGAAAGATTAGTATTTTTTCTTCAAACTATTGATATGAAAGTTTTGTATAGGGGTTCAAGAATCTACAGAATTTTTGAAACATGTTGACCAAAAGGATGATATGTGCATAGATTTTGTCGGTTTCTTAAAATGCAAGTCTTTCATCAGTGCGCTAGATGGTCTGATCACTTGTACGCTTGGCCACCAGTCTCGAGGTCCTTAATTTGAATCCGAGGTCCTACTATTATAATGCGGGTTTCGTAGATATCCTCACTTCCTGACAAATGTTGAGGGGCGAATATTTTAAGTCGCTCTGCAGACACAGGCGTAATAAGAAATAACTCATGGCCGGCTGATAATAATAATAATAATAGTCTTTATTTCAACTACGCTACAGAAGAAACGTACAAAATAACGCCATAACAAAGACAGAAAGAGTTGGAATAAATTTAAAGATAAGGCAATAGTCCCTGTAATTAGGAAAAGCTGAGGGGGCAAGTTAAGGCATGTATTATTGTTAGTAATATTAACCCTGTAGCGGGCATGTGAGGTGCCAGAGAACTTTGAAGGGTTAAGAAAATGAAGTGCGGCAAGTTTCCTAAAACAGCCTGTGTGCTGAAAGAATGCCTTTAGAGACTTGGGATCAACACTGGAGGTAACCATTGCACACTGTTTAATAGGGTGATCGAGAGCGCCGCACGTTGCGTTGATGCGAGGCTCAAAAAAAGCAATTTTGGGCAGGCTAAAGACCAACCCAAGTAATATTGGCGATTATGTCTTTCACAACGATCAGCAAAAACACTTATTTGTAATATCTCCAAATCTTCGATGAGGTATGCGGTTTAAATATCTACACAAATATCATCATGTTTTCCAGACTGTAATTCTCAATGGATTGTGTTCTATTGAGATACCAGTCCATGATTTACGAAACATCTGTAAACATTGAAGACCAGCTGTGCAACATATAGCAAATACAAGAAATAATCTTGACGGTGGTGAAGAAATAATGGAAACAATACATTTTAATTTTCTTCATCTTGACTAAAACTTTGCATGCCTGGAGGCAATTGACTATTTGAACAATTTATTTAACATTTCAGATATTTTTATTACGGAAGTAATCTAGTTTTATCAATATACTTGTTTCTGTTTATCTAAATTTAATATCTAAATCTCTCGTTTCCGCTAAACAAGTAATTTGAAATGTTCAAATTATTGAAAGCTTAAATTCTGCGTTTATGGATTGAAATTAATCATAAATTTGCCGCTTCAATGCACTATAGGAGTATTTACTAGGTTTTATAAGATCTCTTACAAATACCTTGTAAACTAGCTTTAATCACATTCTTAGGTTTATCCTATAGAGTGCTTTGCTTATTTTATATACAAATTGATGTCTTTTATGTAGTTTCACTATAAGTTACACATACATAAAGATTTGTTAATATTATTCGCTTACTGGAATGTCTTTCTGTCTTTTAGCAATAAAATTGCATGAGCTATGATTTTACAAACTTTTTTAGTATGATGCTCAATTTTTGATGTCTCGCGATTCCTTTGTATTTCTACACTTTCTATTCCATGCTCCCTTTGGGCTTCCTTTTATGGGTTTCCTCATACATTTTATAAAATACGACCGCTTAACTAATTTGCCCTAGTTAATTATCTAAACATGTGCCATCAATGATGGGCCTTCCATGTGCCTAATTCCTTGGGTTGAAATATTATGGGATATAACCACGAAAGATTGATTTGCTTCCTAATGAATTTGCCATTTACAAGGTCAACCTTAAGAAATATGTTTTTAGTTCTATGAAGCACTACTTTTCAGTGAATAATTTGCACCTAACAATAAAACGTTTCAGTATTTGCAATTGTATGTATAACTAGGCGATTTCCAGATATACGAAAGCTTATTCTAACACATGCCTGTCACTTCATTGATAACCACCAATTACCTTCTGCCGAAACGCTTAACCAACACCGTTGACCTCAAGTTCACCTTTCCCCAAAAAGTTCACTGACCTTACTATCCTTGAAGGAGCTATGCGTTACAATTCGGTTTTGTTCCGCATCAGTTATACACTCAGTGCCTGCAAATATGCTTTCCGAAGTTTCTATCTATAATTCTATCTAATATTTCGTTTGGATGCCATTTATATTTTTAAGGGTACGCGTTACAAACGGTTTTTGATAAGGCGCAGAGTTGAGGTTCTATTTCGATGTATCAATTTTACATAATGAGGCAGTCGACCTACGATGTCATGATGTTTCCTGGCTGTTCTTTAATACTTTTCCCTTTCTACACCAAAGACTAACCTGTTTTGTAAATGAACAAATATAATATCTTAATATCAATCTACCCATTCAATGTTGATTTGATGTTCGCACGGTATGGTTTTTTTTTCTGCTATAAGAATTATTTTTTTATCATTAACTTCATCTTAAAAACTTCCAAACAAGTATTTCAACAATTACCGCAGAAAAAATCAATGCGGTCACGCAATGTGCGTGGCCTTAAGCTGTTTAAAGTTGCTCCGGAAGTAACCAAAGGAGCAAAGGTTACTGTATCGCTTTGTATGTACTGTAAATATTTTACGCAAACTTTGTGGGTCACGAAATGCTAGACGTTTAATTGGATTTCGCGAAGTTTAAAAACTTTATTATTTGCAATAAAACCCGATTTTATTCTTACTTTTCCTTTTATAAAAAAATAATGCAGACAGATTTATGGTCGGAGTAAATACATATTCTATTGTTAAATTTTTACTTGCCCACTACCATAATGTAAATATGTAAATATAAGTTGCAATGTATATCGTAAACCTTTCTTACGATCTTTTTTGATAGTGTAATACTATTTCAAGCACTTTGATACCTTATCAGGTCACCGCCCTGTCTATATGTACACACGTGCTGGTAGCTACATATGTGTTGATAAGATCTTGTGAGATACAATTTTCGCGAGGCAATGTGACGTATGAACACTCGGTGATATTACGTAATTTTTTTAATGGTTAGACACCCACAGATATGTAATTGTATAGTATAATTATATCTACTTGTATTTGCAAGGATCTATTGCGCTTTACAGCAGAAATCGACGTATATCATTCCACTGCATCTAATTTAGCTTAGCAAGAGGAGTTTGCGAACCCTTTTTTGCTCCATAGAGTGTGTTACCCAGACATCTTGTTGTCGCAGCATTTCAACTTACGTTAATCATTATTTGGCTTCAAATATATGATTTAGGAATAGTCATGGCCAAATAAATTATCTTCAGGCGTGTGATTCAAAAATATTCACACCTACAGAGCAATGATTTCGTAAAACAAGCAAGGTTTGAATACTCAAACATTAATATACATATTCTAATCGTTTATATGCAGAAACGTCCATCTAGCTGTGCATCGATAATCTTATAAGAGGTTATATAAATATGTGTAGGTCAGTGACTGACGCAAAATAACTTAAGATGTCGTTTCTGTAATTCGCCAGCTTTTGATTCGACTTGTAAGCCAAGAATCAGGTGAAGAAGTAGAGGTACAGAAAAGCCAATACTTAGGAGAAAATAATTGAAATATTGCCTCTACTTTTAGGAGTATATTTAATTATTTAATGAAAAAACTAATTAACTTAATGCACATTAAATATGTAATTTAACTAAAAGCAATTAAGATGATGTATACAATTTGCTTAATCTCTAATTCATTTTACTCTGGTGTTAATATAGTCGAATCTGAGGATTTCTTTATTAATATTTTTGTGTAATTACCGGAAAGCTAATCAGCTTTTCCTTTATTCGTCTATCGAGATTCTACTTAGATTACGTAAAACTAATCGATGTTGTATAAGTGGATCGAAAATGATAAATGAATAATTATATTACCGTACACGGAATTATCCTGGGAAATGCATGTCTATCATGGCCTTTATCTAATATGAACTATACGTAGCAAACTTCTACCCCGTGACCTATATGCAGCTTCCTAGCTTTTAGACCAGGTAATGTAGGTCAGGTTAATTGGATCGCAATTATTTTAATGTGTTCCCAAAACGTCAATTATAGACAAGACGTGGTGTGACTTAGATGAGTGATGACGAATTACATATTTGTACATGACAGTCAATTTTTTAAGGTTGCTAGAATTAATTATGTGTAGGGTAACTGCGCCAGGCATCAACCACTTATTGGATTTGTTTTTTTTTTTATGTTGACCAAAATACATGTCGAGATTACTTAAATCTGGATGTCAAAAATCTTATAAACGTAAATGATAAAAATACGTACAAAGTAAATTGTTTTAGTGTTTAACGCATAGTACTCTTGCTAATAATTGAAATCATGCAAGATCTCTTGGTAACTCTCCACAAACAGCCAACAACAATGGCGGTATTTCCCTGATAACAAAAATTTCATGAGCCAAGGAGTGGTCATAAAAAAAGGGATATATAATAATTGGGTTATTATTATCTAATAACCACTATTCGTAGAATATGTTGAGAACATCTATAAGAATATACAAGAAATATTGCTGAGAACATTCTCAGAACATCCTTAATAATATTTAAAGTATATTCTCAAAACTATTGAGATAGGTAGTTATTTTAGAAACAATTTACATATACATATACAAATACCGCATCACTTATTACATAATAATAAATAAATAAAAATTTACATACAAAGTAATTTACAATAAGGAAAAATAGAAATATTCCGTAGCATTTTTAAAATGTTTCCGCACGCAATTATTATTCTAAGAATAATTGTATGTATTAATTAATATTCTAAATACTCTTGAATATTCTGATAATAATTGGAATATATAAATACTTAAAAGCATGTTTAAGGAATATTCTAGGAATATCCTCTCCTATGTGGGTGATGGCATAACGATGTATTTGTGTGTATGTAATTGCATACTAGTTGTGTAATAATGTTTGCATTTGCTGGGTGGATATTACTGTTTTCATCTCACTCTAAATTGAATCCGTAAAACTCAAATACTTTCTCAGGATTCTCAGTACGAGGAAGTTCTTCGGGAGTTAGTTGAGATGTTTCATTGGGTAAAGATTAAATGTGTCTCTTATATATTATATTGAGCTGTTGACAGATATGGTCTATATTCTTGATCCAAACCAATAGTTTGCATATCTCTATGCAAACTATTGGCTATCTCTTTAACTTTAGCATCCAAACGAGCGGGAATACAGATCTATAGACGCTTAATTTCGTTTTGTCTCTTTCTTATTTAGGTCACTTTTCTAGCTGTGGTACAATTTCATAGCACTCTCAATGTTAGCATTAATTTCTATTCTTTGACTAGATTTGCTGTCGATATTACTCTCAACTACTTCTTACTAACTATGGACTTGTTCTGATGGCTTGTCATTAGCTTCAATGATTAATACCTTACCAGATTTATCGTTGACCATTACTTTTATTTTGTCCTCGTTGGTTCTCAACTTCTTTTCAGTAAGCTTTCCACTCATGCAGCCAAGTGTCTTTTGAGTTTCCTTTAGCTCCTAGCGTCTTCGGCAGATGCGCAAATCGCCTTCATGTTCTTGCCCCATATAAAGAGTTTAGATGTCATACTTTCTGTTTCCTTGATAATGCCACTCCCTGCCCCTTGACGTGCACATTTCTTTGAATCTTCTGATCATTAGTCCTTTTTGGATTTTTGGTATTCTCGTTCATACTCATAAGAACTCTTATAATCCTAAGTCAATTTTGCTTTCTTTTCTTTATTTTATGCCTCAATAAGTCATCAAATGCCTTTTCTAGACCTTTAATGGCTTCTTGTAATTCTACATGGGTATTTCTCAATGTCTACACCACTAACGAGTGGTATAGACATTAACACATAGCAAATATGTGGTCATGAATGTTTTCTCACATTGTAAACTGACATTTTGAGATTGCCTTAAATGTTGCTCTGATATTGTTATTGATCTTTTTTTTTTAAGATTTTCTCACACATTTTCGATAGAATACTAACAATAAGTGGAGTCTCTCGATAGTTGTTTCAATCTCTTTCATTGCTTTTCTCTTTGGAAAACTGGCGCAATGATACCTTTTTTTCCAATTTTCCGGAACTTTACCACTATTACAAGCTTTTTTAAATATATTTCTGTTACTCGCTGGAATTGTTTGGCACCTAAGTTGTTCAGCATTTCTACGGTTATTCTGCTATGATCAGCTGCATTTTCCTTTTTCATGTTACCTGTATCCTGATGCTGGGTACTCTGTAGTCAACTTTGCCAAGCAAGAGGGCATAAATATACTTAGTAATCAGAAAAACATACATATTTTAATGGGTGGACCATAAAAATTTATACATTACTATAATTCTATTATGTATCTGTAATATTGAAAGGCAATAATTCCATTGATACACAATATTGATATATTAAACAAAATCAGCTACCGTTATGAAAATTTACATTGTTTGGCAATTGCGTACGATTCCGTGCAAGTATTTGATCAAGATTTGCATATAATGTCTAGATATTTGCATATGTAAATGGCATATGTCATAATAGTATTGCGTTAACAAATAGAGTGGTGACAACCATTCAGACAATTCCTAAGTAGCTTTTATTTCACTTTCCGTTTCTCTGTTGTTTTTACTTGAGTATTTACGTATACTCTTCAATTATAATCCCGCACGACCATCATTATTTTGGAATGTATAAAAATCCTAATTATGTTAGTGTAATGGAGCATGTGTGTTTCAAAAAAAATTAATAGGCATTAATTGAATGAATGACGTATGAAATAAAATGACACAGAGAGCTAGATATTTCTCGTGTCGATGTTAACAAACAATGGAAAATTCTTATATTTTAAAGGTTTAAACAACGTCTACCTTAAATAGACATTAAAAATTCTATATTCTATTAAAATGAATTTTAATAAGATCAGAAAAAATAATCACTGGGAAACCAGTGGCTACATAAATTTGGTAGGGCTCTTACTAAGTTCAAAACTTTTGCTGGCCTACACTGTAACCCTGTTGCTATTTTTTTTAAATAATATTCTTGCAAACTAGAATATTAGTTTTATGCGTTATTTAGTTTAGTTGATTAGATGATGAGAATATTTGTTAAGATAATATTAACATTCATTCTTAATGTTATCGTTATATCATTAAAGCCGATCTTATTTATCCGATAGCAGCAATTATGTACACCGCAACGGCTTCAATCCCTGTCTGTTTATCTCCGTATTAGGTGTACCATAGGGTTGTCGTTTGGGACATTTTCCTACATCATCTATATAAATGATTAGCAGGAATCTTTTACTTATTCAACTTTCGCTGGTGACAATTTACGGGTTGTTCCAAGATTTCGTAAAATGTTTCGTTAGTTTAGGCAGACATAACAGGACTACGTGCCTTTAACGGCTGCTTCCCACTTCGTTCAAAACCAACAATTGTCACTACAACAAGTATAACTACTAAATACTACTAACTTTGGAATTACTTTCGACATTAAACATTCTTTCTTGGAGCGTATTCTTCAATTTTCATGAAATAAGTGTTGAACTGTCATTGCATGGTAATAAGGTGAATGAAAAGTAGCTGAAGCTCAAATCTAAAATGATAGCAATGTTTCATTCATTTAACTAATTTCATCCCATTCCTCTTGCAATAATCCATGGAGGTTTTCATTATAAAACCACCACACGAAAAGAGATATCACACCATAAAGTAAATGAACAAATTCCACTGTTATAGATTACACATAATTACAAATTTAAAGCAATTATTCAAAATCGTTTGATCGTCTTTCTAAATTAATTATAAATAATTCAAATTTGATGTCATTATGTCAAAATATTGCGATGCAGTATAGACCTGAGTCTATTTTCCTATTCTATCATTGTAAATTTGAAAACCAGTAACGCAGCTATCACTATACTAACTGCAATTGACTCGAAATGTTTCTAAACATTTTCACAATTTCTTTATCATTTCTTCATTAACATTTATATTTTCTAGTATTGCAAGCATTTTTAACATTCTCATTTGTTAAACAGTTGTAACTGCTCTCAGCATTAGCGATCATATTAATACAGTTCCTTATTGCGAACTTCTAAATCGCGAATTTTTCTGTTTAACGATTCTCCAGGATGTTGCATTTGAAATAAAATTGCTTATAAAATTACTTTCCAATAACGAATTTCGGACTTTTTTTTTTTTTTTTAATATATATATTGGCCTGCGGGATCAAATAGCGAATTTTCAGCAGAAATAATACAGGTTTTTAATACATATTTTTATGAAAGTCTTCTAGAAAATACTCAAACCTACTAATACCCTACTAATTTTAGGATATACGCCCAAATACGCTCGATATACGCATATTACGCCCGAACATAAAAATTGCAATAAATTTTATTTGGTTCTTAATTGCACGATGGTTACACGTTAAATTTTAAAGCGGTCGGATGATTTAACAACTACGAAAATGTCTAAACAAAAGTGTTTAAATATAAAGGATAAACTTAAAGTAATAGAAAGTATTGATAAAGGCATTAAGACACAAGACGTTGCGGAAACAAAAAGCTTTGAAATTCGCATCGAAACATTCAAGCAGGTAACTTTTGGCTTGATAAATTCAGGAAACGTCACAATATTGTTGAAAAAGTTATTACTGGTGAAAGCGCGGATGTTAATGAAGAAGACTGCAATGATTGGAAAAATAAAACATTGAAGCGCATATTGAAAGATTACAAGGCTGGAAACCTTTTTAACGCAGACGAAACGGGTCTATTTTTTAAAATAGAACCTTGGCTTTTAAAAATGATAAATGTTTTGGAAGAAAACAAAGCAAAGAAAAAATTACTGTAATGACTGGAAACGAAAAATTGAAACTTTTGGTTATCGGAAAATTTTAAAATCCAAGATGTATAAAATCATAAGTAGATTATCATTTTAACAAAAAAGCATGGATGACCAGCGAGATCTTTGAAAACTGGTTACTAAAATTAGATAAGCAAAAATGAGTATGCACCACAGAGTAATAGCTTTAATTATTGACAACTGTCCTACACACCCTTCTGCAATTTCAAACAGACTGAAAAGCATACAGCTTTTCCATTTTCCTCCAAACATGATTTCGAAACTTCAGCCCATGGACCATGAAGTAATAAAAACTGTAAAATTCCATAATTATAATAATAATAATACTTTACTTACCTGAAATAAGCGGATCTACCATTAAGCATCGTTTTGCAAAACCTGGATTCTTTGAAGTTTCAGAAGATTGAGATCAAGAAGATGAATTTCCGCTTTCCGAGATAAGACATTCTAGGACAACACTTGAATCGTTCGGTCATATTGATAGCAACACTGCACGTGAGTGCTACCTCGTTGTTGAAGAAGATATTGTTACAACTGAATACAATTTAACTAATGAGGACACTTTGAAGGCTGTAACTCAGGAAGCTGAATTAGCAACAAACGATGATGATGGAGAAGATGTTTGGAACGAACCTGTAAAAAAACCAACACGCCACAACATGATCAAGGGTTTTGAAACAATTCATCATGGGCTACGATATTATGAAAATGTTCCTGCAAAGGCATATTATGAAGAAATGACACTTTTTAACTGCTCTCTTCAAAAGAAAATTACTGACTTTTTTAATAATCAATGAATATAGTACATATATACGGATACATTTATAGTAGATGCATGTTGATAAATACATATTCATCAGGTATGTTATAGATTAAATATGTATTGTGAATGTATAAGTATCAAAAACCTTTTGTTCTATTTAGCGAAATTTTCCCATAAGGAACTTTTACACAGGATTTAACGACTTCGTTAAATAGAAGTTTGTAAATTCAACCATTTCAGTGTTAACCAAGAGTAAAAGACGTAAAACTTCTTTTCTGTATACTCTTTTTGCAGCAAATGTCTCTATTCATCCAAGAATTCTTCTAGGATTTGTAGTATACCGCAAGACATCACATTCTTGGCCTCCTTGATAATAATCCAAAACGCTTACGGAGAATACAAGTTTACGTTTTGTATCACTGATGTTAATAAAAAAATACTTTAAGCGGATTACATGTTGTATATGTGGAATATTAATTTTCCCTTTTTTTCTTGGGTTTTAGGTCTTTCTTAGAGAATAGAAATGTATAACCACGTTTGGCTTTTATTACAAAAGCTTAGTCCGCTTTGAAAAAGCTTTTGTAATTACAAATTACAAAAAAGTCATGAGCAAATAATAAAAGCAGACTTCCACCCAACTTTAGTTAGCATAGCAGGGGGTCAGATACTATCGCAGAGCCGATGTGAGTCAATAACTGATAACAGTCGGTTGATAATATTAGTAACAGTAACACACTTATCTCTATGCTATCCATAGACTATAAATCAAACAATTATATTTTTCATCATAAACATATTATACACTTTTATATTTTATGCGATCAATCATATCTTTCGCAATCCAGGAAGAAAGGAAATACGACTGCAGAGAAACAGCCTATTATCTATTATAGATAAGTAGTACAACGTAATTCGCTCTATTAATTCTTACGTAAAATTTCGTTACGTTTGCACTGTGGAGATGCAACCTAAGATCATTTATTTTAATAACGCAATCCTTGTATATCGTTTTCGAAACATTTCTATACTTTCACTGTTGATTCCGAGGCGATTTAGTAGTCAAATATAACGAGATTTAACAAAACGTCAGTACTACTTAACAGAAAAAAGATTGAGACTTATGTTTTCTAATATGATTCTGAATCAGTTGATTTTTTGCTAGTTTTAGAAATATATGACTGTAGATTAAGGTTGCCTTATGTAACTATAACTAAAAGTCTATATATCTATATAATTAGATAGGTACATATATAAACTTTTGCTATGGACATGTGAAAAGCAGTTATTAATCATAATTAGCGTCAATTTGATAAAAAAATGTGTACCTCTAGGAATTAATCTTTAGAATTGGAGCGAAAAATACCAGGAAGTAAATTAACAGTGCGCACGAATGATGTTATTTAACTGCTTCGCTCTTAATTTTTGACACATAAATTTTGCTGTACACTAATTATGGGAGAACTGAAAAAGGTTAGTTATTTCAACATTTTTTTGCTGTATTAAATGTTAGGCATTGGTTGGTATGGTTTTGTTTAAAGATAATAGAAAACATGAGATGTCAAAATAGAAAATTTCATTTCTTTCTTTCACAATAATTTCGTTCAATAAATTTAAGTTTAGTAAACTGTTTTTTAAAAAACTAAAAAAATGTGTTAATTCGTCTTTGTAACTGTCATCAGCAATTACGATGCTTGCGTTATCGTCCTCGAATAAACCAGTCAATATTTGAGAAGTCTAATGACACTAATGTACTCTCAAGGTATATTTAACCTTTTAGTCTATTCGAAATTCCACCAGAATCCCTAAAACCAGATGAAAACCTTCAGAGGTTTTTTATTATCAATTTTTGTAATCAGTAAACTGGAATATTCGTATCCCATGCACTGATTCAACATGCGAGCGGATTTTCGTGACAAACCGGAACCCGTTTGATTTAACAGTTGTTAATTGTTCCCGTTTATCTTTCAAAGCTGACAGTAGGCTTGAAGTCCTTTATCATGTAAATGATTCCTTCACAAAATCTATATAGGCTGTGCTTACAAGAACAGCACCTGGTGTTGTTGTCCACATTTATAAGCTTTCTGGACATCTATTGCTTCTTAAAAGACTTTTGGTGTTCGAACACGATAGAAGGAAACCATAAGTGCTTTTAGAACATACAAATTTTGATTTCCCATTTGTCGATTTGTGACTAGTACATAAATATCGCTTATCTTGAAGCTAGGGTCTCATTACAAACTTTGGCCTTTCTCAACAAAGATGTTTGGTACCTGTTTAAAAAGTTACTACTAGTTTGGGGGAAAAACAACTATAGCCAGTAGGAGGAATGGCACTGCGGGATTGAATGATAACCTCACCAGGATTACCTTAGTAGTAGTACAAAGAGGAGGAAACTTGAAATTATAATATAGACACGATATAGATTGAAGACATGAGATAAAATATATAGACCCAGTTCCATATAATAAATTTCTCTGGAATAGGTAATCAACAAGGTCAAAAAGTTCCAATGTTATGCAAAAACAATGCCGAAAACGTTGAGGACTCAATCCAAAACTACTGCTTCGATTAATAATGGTGTCATTATTGCTACAAAAAGCAATAATGAGACTATCATTCATGATTTATAATGTGAAAAATTTTTAAAAAAATCATTTAAAAGCAAGTGGGATGAAGGCATTTTCTTAAAACTAATGCTAAATGCTATCAATATACAAAGGACTCTAAAACAGCAGAAGAAACGAGAATAGGAATACATGGATCTTAAACTAAATATTCCGAAGGCTTAGGCAAGTACCTGAGTAGGCAGAAATACAGGCTATAAAAAGATGCGTCCAGTTGAACACTAAAAGCAACTAAAAAAGCAGAAGGTTATCTGAATATCTGATACTCAAACCAGTTAATAAGGCATTGGGCTCACATGTAATCAGCTATAAGATAGTTTGGGCTACCTATTTAGCAAAACCAAACGAGTTAAGGAAAAGAAATAAGGTTCCTCTTGTGCGAATTCCGGAAGTTGGAGTAAATGACATAACAAATAATTTCGCCAAATCATAGAGGACGCAATTTTGATTCGGTTTAAAAGGCTACTTCACTAAAAGGCATAGGTATCAGTGCTAAAAGAAAATAGCTTTGTGCGCAGCGGCGAATATCTGCACATTCTTTTTTCACAACTCAAAAGAAGTGTCATATTTTCTGTTTTTCCTTTCGTTTTGATCAGACCAGCTTACCATGAAATTACTTTTCCGTAAAAACCACTCAATACTGAGAGCTGAAATTTTAACTCTAGGTTATTCTCAAATGAATGTGCAAGTTTTCAGCGAGAAATGTGCTGGTAGCAGCAACCTGTGCTTTTCGAACTACAGCCTCTTCGCGTATGTGAGGTAATTTTTCCGGACATATCACTAGATGTTAAAATAAAGACGCTGTTGAAATATCTTAAGCACATTATTTAAAATATATTCGCCTATATAATGCCACTTGAAGCTGTTTGATAGAGCCACAAAACTTCTAAAAAGGTTCTCATTAGACATTAATTAGTTGTTAATTGCGAACAAGGAAAAGGAATCTATCTTAATACTAAGTATTTTTCTGTTATGTATCACATCCTCGTATGCCATTAAACTATAACGTCGAACAGCCTTGGCTATTTTTAATCACTTTCATTTCATTCCACTAGCACTGTATGTGATTGACAACTATAATGGCTAATTGAGATCGATTACTGTAAAGGTATTCCAAGAGAACAATATGTGCGGTGAGTGATTCTTGAATCTTGTCTTCAATAATGTTTACATCAGGCTATGTCAATAGTGTCTACTATGATGTATCGAGAACTATCTCTTATTGCAATCTATTATGTGATAATACCTTTGAAATCTGTTTTACTCCTTGTTGTTTTTATAATTTTTTTTTTTATACAGTTTCATACAAGCTATTCTAGTATTTAGTTATTCATGGTTAGTTTATGAAACTTGAATGATAAAGCAATGTTTTCTGCGAATAATCAAAATAAAATAAGTAATAAATATAACTTATAGCTTAAATATTCTATAAATAGTACAGTGAATCTCAAAATTCCTGTCATATCCTACGGAGGCGATATCAAACTTTCTTCCTTATGGGAGTGGCTTATTCCGGAAAGCCCTTAATTACCGCTGATAGACCTTTTTTCTTACGTGCATACGCATTATAACGCGTCGAGAATTTGGTCTTAAAATAACATCATAATTTCAAACGTGCCCACGCTCGCTGCTATCTTATATAACAGTTAAGTTAAGGAGGTTTCGTGCCAACTATGGACTGAATCCGAATTGGTAACGTATTTTCTGACGAAAGTACGTTTGTTACGTCTGACAATATAACTAGTTAGGAAACATATCGCATGTAGGAGAGAGATATCCATTGAGAGACGTTGATGATATTAATTGCTTGATTGAGTTATTTTCGAATATTTTGTAAATTTACAGCCACCGTAATTGTTTTCACTGTTGTATTCTCTTACTATAGTTAAAGAGTTAATCGTCCTGGTGTTGTCCGCTACCGCGACTGGATGAAATACTAAATTGTTTGAATTTTAAGTTTTTATTTAAGTGACGTTTCGGCTATATACACAGTTTTAACTTAAAACATGATTCTATATATCTAAAAATAAATTGTTACATAATTATTGAAATTAAAAATTTAATTGTAAAAAGAAGAAAGCAGAAATTTTTTTAAATTAATTGGACTTTTAAGTAATTTTTTTTCTTTAAATTTGTGCGACATTGTCGTTATTAATGTTAAGTGTGAAAATATTTATTATTTACATATTGTACTAAAGAGTTATTTCCTTCAAATAAAAGAAATGATGTCTGTCTTATTTTAATAGCAAATAAAGTGATCCCATATTTTATAAATAACAGA
The DNA here is from genome assembly GCA_004143645.1 of Protaetia brevitarsis. Lineage (NCBI taxonomy): Eukaryota > Metazoa > Arthropoda > Insecta > Coleoptera > Scarabaeidae > Protaetia > Protaetia brevitarsis. The sequence goes on from RXPK01000123.1 coordinate 567,867, forward strand.
TTTTACGCATTTCTGTATCTACAATGTTAATTTAAAAATGTATCTAACGTAAAGTATCCGTTGTTCAGAATTTGAAGGATTTTTTTTTTGCATAAAAATTGAAGGAAGAGATTGTCTCGTTTCATTACCCGAATAGGAAATATGTTCGTTATAATGTTTAATTTGAATAACACACGATCTTTGAAAAAACTTTTCGTTAGAGGTCGTTATAGTATTTTATTTATACTACCAATAATTTCCATTGTAGTTCTATCCACTTGCGCAGTCCTCTTTGTTGTAGTTTAAAATATTGTGTGATTTTTTTTCTATTTATGTGTCCATATTTTGTGTACTTTGTCTTTTATTCACCGAGTATAATATAGTTATTCTTTATTGTTTATTCAACCTCGTCGAATCGCATGGGCAGCGTTAAATAATGTATTTGTTTTATGATACTCTGGTTGAAAATAACCGAATCTCTTTTTAAAATTTTAGAAACAAATAAGAATTTGCTTTTCACGCTGGTAGGGACGTTATATTTAACTAAAATCTATATGCATTCAATGAAAATAATATATGTACCATTTCCAACATACAGAATATTTTTTGTTTTGTTTTGATCTGATGAATTACTCGTAGTATTAACCATTAAATTTATTGGATCAAGCAAAACATGGCTCAAAATGATTAAATGAATTTCAAACGTTTTCAATACATATCCAAATATTATTTATTTGATCTTCAATCTCAAATTTTAAAGTTTTGATATCTGCTCCGTAGAGCATGACATTAGAAAAGAAACCGGGTGTACATCATTGGGGCATCTTAATTCGTTGTATTTCTGTGTTTTTAATGCAACTGCGATACTCTTTTCAGGACGGGAAAACTGACATCTTTGAAAATTTAACAAAAACTTAGTACATCTACAAAGAATATCTATAAGAACTGTTTTAAAATCACTGAGGCAACTAACTAAATACTTAAAATTCTGCCGTAGAAAAGGCAGTAAAACATGAAATTAATTGTAAAATTAAATTTACTGGTAATTATGACAAAACATCTTGAAACTTGAACAACTTTATTAATTCTAATACACAAACATTGTAAGCAAAACATTAGTGGCATCGGATCATATCACTAAAATTATTGAACAAATATTCTTCGACTGAATAGAAGCTTTTATTATAAATATTAAAAGTAACTCTTAATGAGGAAGAACAGTAAAACATTTAATAGCAAAATAATTAACGCTATTACAATTTTTTTATAAATTGAATTGACGTAATCTAATATAATCATTACCTATATCTAGTTGGGTAATCATGAAAATCTGTGTCATTATTGTTTGGTATGGCTATTATTTTTAAAGCTACAAAAGCTTCCCTACAATCGGTTTTATTGCTTAAATTCGCAATCAATTTGATACATTTGCGTCGACTAGGACGGCATAACTCATTACTGGATAAAAATAAGCAGCGTATACAGGTTATAAATAAATTGGAGACACTTTTTTTTAGTGATCTAATTAAAAAATAATCTTTGTTAGTCTTTTGCACAAGACATCATATGACTTTCCCAGATTAATTTAGGATCTAATACAACACCGAGGAACCTCATGGGTTTGTTTAGGTCGTCAGTTGGCTTCAATGATAATATTCGCCTCTTTACTTGTATTCATATACATTTTTTTGGCTAAAAACCAGTCAGTTATTGCGGAGTACCAAAAGATGTGAAAGGGGTTCCTACTTTGAGATTTTAAAATAAAAAAGGCCGCAATACTTTTTTTTTATTTGTAATACGCAGTAAACCTATTACTTAAAAAGTGTTATTCTCAAATTTTCTCTTTTGGAATTTCCATATGACGAAGTTCAACAATTTGTTACATCTTTGGAGCTTTCATGCTCTGACAGTCCTTCCAGGATTGAAGTACTTATTTTAAATACCAACAAAGCGATGTAAATGAGATACACTGATATTTTTTTTTTTAATAATAGGGGTATTAGCAAATATATTATTCGTTTGTGTAGATATAACTGATATAATTACTAATATTACATTTAGTTAAGTTCAATTGAAGAGGAATGAATTTTTTCCAGGTTTACATGATACAAATCGACCCAATTTAAATTATCATTCTTCAGTATTTACGAACGTGACTTCCAGAAATTGCTTTTCAGGAAAGTAAAAAGCAAATAAATTAATCTTCTCTATATGGTTTCATTTCATATATGAGACAGGTACAATATTTTGCGTAATATTCTTTTTCCTTTATTGTGGTCGTAAACACAAAGTGAGCCACTTAATCGAAATGAATCCTTAGACATGTTAACATGTGTCTAATTATAAGACAATAGAGGAAACTTAATTAGCTGTCGGTGTTTTATGGCCGTTCATAATTAGCGTGTGAAAGTTTGGAATTGTCGCAATCAAGAGATGATTGAAACAGATCTTCGAACTGTACTTCCAAATAGAATTGATTTCTCCCCACAAGCAGTGTCGAATAATGAAATCAACACTATATGGTGAATAGCGACTTATGGGCATAAAATAGTTTAATATTGCGCCACATACCTAATATAATGACCCTTAAGATGACCCTCTAACGTACAGTCAAATTACTTATTAATTATAGTTACGGCTAAAGCGTAAACTCTGCTAATTTATATACTATCCAGCTGGTTTACAGAATAACAATTAACTGGTTTATTTATGGGAAAATTCACTTTTTTAATAAAATAGGCAGAACATTTTAGCTATTTTATAAACACATTAATTAGTTTGTAAGCAATTCAAGATACATTGGCTAGTTTATAAACTAAAAATATTTTTAGATGGTATGCATACAAACCGAAGTAAATGTGGATAATTATATAGAGAACTTTCTATAGTCAAATAAAATAACCATCATATTGGCTGATTTATAAAGGTTTTTTGTTAAGGTTATGTTTATCTATATACATGCTCTTCCAAGTGTTATGTGTGTATTGTATATTATCGTGTGTGTTTAAGCTCGTATATATCAAAATAGTTGGCGTCGAATAAAAATAAAGTTATTTGTGTGTTCTGAGAAGAAAAGATATGTCAAACTATTTGATGAAGGTGAATTCTACCTCCACAGACAATACTCAAGATTTTCTTAAGCTGAGACTGTTTTACTTTGCCAAATAACTTAGTAAAAACATATTTAATGTATAAATTCGCTAAACTTTCTGATTAGTTTGTAAAATATCCAATGTATTATTTAATATGTATTACAAATTATTCTGACTTTCTGGCCATTATATCCAACTAAATTCATAGTAAACAAACTGACTACTTCCGCTATTTTATTAAAAAGTCAATTCTCTCATAAATAAACCAGCTTATAGGTTATTGTGTAAATCAGCTGGACAGTATACCAACTAGCCGGGTTTACGCTTTAGCCACAACATATATATACAAATTATATAATCTATTTCTGTATAATTTCTAATCTGAAAGAAGATAATCAGCGGAATCGGCATCATCTTTAACTGAGGGAGTTTTGTCTAAATTGTCTACACTTCCAGTAAAAGTATCAGCTACTGGAGATGGCAATAGCCAGCTGTAGCAACATACAGGCTGTTCAAAATTCATTGTCCAAGCTTTGGTTAACTTTTTTTATATGTTTTTCAAATTGAGTAGCCTGAATATTTATATCCAAACGGATGGGAATTTAAAATATGAGCAATTTTGGTTATTATATTTATGACTACGTGCAGTTGTTTTGATAAAAACACAAAAGTGTGTATAAATTACACTATTGAAGTACGTAGTGGTAGTAAGTAAATAAATCTCTCTCGCACACTTCTCAATGGCATAGATTTCAGCCTAAAAGATCGTTATGTGTTGCCCAATGTTGTAATATCTTCTAACTCTTGGACTGTAGCAAAATATTCCTGCACCCACACTTGTTCGGTTTTCTAACCGTCCGTAAACCAGCAGGTGTCTACCTGTGTCAGTGTTTTTTCGTTGCATCTCCATTCCATTCATCTTTATTTGGAAAGAAGGTAGTGAAGTATGAATCGATAATTGGTCGAGTACCCATCATATCAGAAGGTTTTATCAGCATTCCGTCGGAAGTAACCGATTCCAGCAGCTTATTGGTCACACAGATATGAGTATGTGGCAATTAATTCGCTATTTGCCGTAGGCGAAATGTAGTTAATTTGACTTCCCTTTCTACAACAATGTGTAAGGTTAGCAGGTCCAAAAGAGCTTCCAGTGCCAAGGATGGGGAAAAGACATTGCTTCCGTGATTGCCACACTTGCAATCATTTGTATGGATGTAAGTTTTGTTGTGGTCTAGTTTGTTGCACTTTTTGCCTCCAAGCTATTGCTCCATAGGTTATGGTTGGACGTACTACCGTCACCAGTGGCGCATTTATAGCCATAGCTGCCCTGGGCTACTCAAATCTGGCTGCCCTCGTCAGCCCAGCCAGCAATATACTTAGGTATTAGTAGTTTTATTTATTCAAGAATTTTTCTTCGGGACTACTGTGAAGCAAAAGCGTTAAACAAATCCGCAAATCTACATCTACCAGTTTATTTGCTTACTATTGAAAGCACAGCTAAAGAATTCAGACGCGTTTGAGACATAGTACTGAACAGGTAATTCTTTTATTCTATGCAATACCGAAAATGTAGTACCAGGAGCTATATCTAGAGTGTTGTGCAGTTCTTTGTAGATAACATGGCGGAGATTTAATTCAGATAATGTGTAGGTAAACATTAGTCACCTCGTCTCGCGAGGATTGTTCTCGTTTTGAGACTGTCTCCTCTTGTCCTTTGACAAGAAAAATTCCAGCAAGGGCTCATTCATGTAGAACCAAAAAAAGGGTAATTACATTAGGTATGTGAATAGGATAAGAAATATACATAACGAAATGAACGTTGAGACCTAAAAAGGAAAAAAAGGCCCCATTACTGAATGAATGAGAGAAGTTATTGACCATTTCATTGTGTTACTAATTTACGAATTTGAGCCTCTTAGTCAGTAATTGAAGATTTGTGTGTGGTCATAATGTTAATGGATATTCCTAACATTCTCAATACAATTTGCCAAAGAACAATAAAGGTTTTAAGCAACACACACATATCAATATCAATGGACTGCAGCTATTTAGTAGACATATTAAATTTTTGAAGAATTTCCCCTTATACTGTTGACATGATAGCTGTTGCTAAGCTCTATAGTTCTCGAAGACAACTAGACTCTTCACACATAGTTTAACACACTTTTCTATCTTCATTTACTCTTTCCTTTGTTTGCTTTTAAGTAAAGAAATTTTTGATGCTGGGTATCAGAAAAAAAAAACAGGAAATAAGTTCTATCCAATCCTCTAATTTTATTATTATTACTAGAGGTTTCGGCGCTAAGCCATCATCAGGCTGAGTATTGCCCTTACACTATGGTTCTCTCTCAGTTTCTACAGTTACATAGAAAACTGAAATTTAATAAAAATATAAGTAAACCAAAGTGCTTTCAACAGGTGCGCTTTAAAACTGAACATTCATCAAACAAAATTAAAACTTCATTATCGATTTATTCAGAAATTTTATTGGGATAATCAGTAGATGGTTCCATTTCTTGCGCGAAACTTTGCATGACACAATTTTTAATCCACCTAAAATCAATGGTACTTTTTACTATTCAACTATCTTGTGCATCATAAACGGTTATTCGACAACTCTGTGGTGGTCAGTCAGTCTTGTTTATCTTCGGATTGACAATAAACCAGAGTTAAACGTTAACTGGATATTTATGATGAAGCTTGGGTACATTGCCTTATTATCAAACTGAATTTTCCAATTATTATTACTATTCATTCACAGAATGACGTCAATACTTACACACTACGCTCTGTTCCTTATTGCTAATTACTAATGAGGTATTGTGTATTGGAGTCTATTATTAAATATGTCCGGTGACTAAATGATATCTGCACGATTCATTCCTATATGCGTGCTCATTAATATAAATTCGCATGATGTGATTAATGTTACTATATAACGTGGTAATCCGCGTGGTTTTCGTGGGTACTAGTCTTCGAATGATATAGTAGTAAAAATAATCAGGACATACTTTTATGTAACAATAATGCACGAGTCTATCATCCTCTAATTACTTTATAAATACCGTTTAAAAACCTTTTGAAATTTGTTTGTAGATATATAAATTATTTATACATACAAAAATAATTTTAGAAAATACAGCAGTCTTGTAAATAAAGCCACAATTTTCTTTCAAAATATATTTAGTTCAAGTGAAAATCTTCTTTTCAGATTGTTTTTACATTTCTCTACTTACCATAATAATAATGTTACTACTATTATAACATCAAATAACATTTCAAAAAAAAGCAAAACAAAAAGCTATTCGGAACATAAATTTATTTTTTATTTATAATTTTGGCGTTATAGGAAAAAAAACGTATTACAGCAATATAGCACACACCTCACAAAGAGACTATATATTTTCTAATTTTCCGCAACGTGCAGTCGAATTCTCTGGATCCTTTAATTAGACTTTAATCTTCAGCTGTTCTTCCGAATATCGGCAGTCACTTGTTGCTCCTTTATTAAAATTTCAAAACCTTCGGGTATCTGAAGAGATACATTATTTTACAATGAATATATACAGGCTATTCCACGTAACTGGTTCATTAAAAGTTTATGATGTTCTATTATTTACTTATATTTGAGATTTTAACACCATTATCTCTTCGATTGGAACTATAAATGCAAAATACCTTAACCAAAATATCACTTCCGGTTGACCGCAAATGGATGTCAACTTTGTTATTTTAAATAGAATGATATAATTTTTTATTCATTTTTGGATTCTACAACTATAAATACGTCAGTTTTCATTAGCTATTCCTACAGCTACATGTTGCCGTTTTTGAGTTATTTAAGTTTTTCTTTTTTTTTAGTCATAATCATTGCATCATTGAGAAATTAATATCTCGGTCAATACTGCAAGTAGAGACTCCAAATTTGCTATGTTATGAATGTAGATATAACTCTAAGAAATGGTACAGATACTTTACATTCTAACATACAGGGTGTTCAAAACTTAGGAACAAAGTGACATATTTTCAAATGCAGGAAACTCAATTTTTTTAAATAGAACACCCTGTATTTTAATTCGGAATTAAGAAGTAAATATCATCCCCTATCACTTTATATGAGCATTCCCTATACCTATCTTTAATAGATTTTGAGATATGAACGACTTTTTGTTAAACAGACTACAAACACGCAAAGATAGGGCTACTTAGTCTGTTTAACAAAAAGTCGTTCATATCTCAAAATCTATTAAAGATAGGTATAGGGAATGCTGATATAAAGTGATAGGGGATGATATTTACTTCTTAATTCCTAATTAAAATACAGGGTGTTCTATTTAAAAAAAAAGAATACTTAGTCTGTTCAACAAAAGGTCGCTCATATCTTAAAATCTATTAAAGATAGGTATAGGGAATGCTCATATAAAGTGATAGGGGATGATATTTACTTGCTAATTCCGAATTAAAATACAGGATGTTCTATTTAAAAAAATTGAGTTTCCTGCATTTGAAAATATGTCACTTTGTTCCTCAGTTTTGAACACCCTGTATGTTAGAATGTAAAGTGTGCTTACCGTTTCTTAAAGTTATATCTAAATTCATAACATAGCAAATTTGGAGTCTCTACTTGCAGTATTAACCGAGATATTAATTTCTCAATGATGCAATGATTATGACTAAAAAAAAAGAAAAACTTAAATACTCAAAAAAGGCAACATGTAGCTATAGGAATAGCTAATGAAACCTGACGTATTTATAGTTGTAGAATCCAAAAATGAATAAAAAATTTATATCATTCTATTTAAAATAAGAAAGTTGACATCCACTTCGGTCAAACCGGAAGTGATATTTTGGTTAAGGTATTTTACATTATAGTACCAATCGAACAGATACTGGTGCCAAAATCTCAAATATAAGTAAATAATAGAACATCATAAACTTTTAATGAACCAGTTACGTGGAATACCCTGTATACTTCACAATAAATAGTAGATAAGATGATGTGGTATAATAGTTGATACATTTTCACTTATTAGTGCAACTAAACATTCGAATGTAGAGCCATGATGTTTCTATTTTTATTTTTCACCTCAATTAAACAACTTAATTACAATTATTTATTTATTAATTGACACAGTTTATGGCTAGCAAACATTCTATGCCCTTCTAATTATTACCTTTTAAAGGTCTGTTGTAGAAAAAGAAAGCTTAAGATTATTTAAATCAGAGAAATTAGGCAGTATATGTTGATTTACAAAAGCAAAACACACCTTTGCATGGATAAAAATGGTGTTTATAGCTTCCAAAGCTGGTGTTTTCAATGCTTTTTTTCGACATTTTGCAGCCCCGTTGGAGGCAGTAAAGGCAGAGGAATTAAGAATTGGTAGGCAAATTTTAAATCTGTAATTAAATATATGTTAAGTAATTCTATAAATTAGCAAAAGATAATTACCTTTCAAAAACGTCCATTATGAAAAAGCTTAAGTACGGTTTTGCAATTTAAAAATAAAGCAGTTAAACCTTGAATTACTTACCGACTTCCTACTATTATACATACAATTTAACGTATTTAGCACCACCGCAATTCACATTTCTATCTACGATGCATGCATACAACTACTGCATTATTGGTAATCGTTCGAGTGTTACGTAGGCAAATTCACCCCACCGCAAAAATGACATCACATATATTTTAAAATTTTCACCTTAACATAAGTACTTATACGATTTACCTCAAATATTAAAATCCTTAATAGAAGAATTTATTTTCTTAATTCAAATATCTGATCCACTCTTTTGTTGCCTCTTTTATTTCTTAGATCGAAAAAATTATTTCTTGGAGAAAATATATTTTTCTTAAAACAAGTCTTACAACCAAGAATATTAGCGATTACAACCAAATAAAACATTTGTTTCTATAAAAGAATATTTTTTTGTTTCAAATACAGATATATTTGAAAGAAGCAAAACTTTTTAAAGAAATATATTTACTTAACTGAAGAAATTCTTTTTATGTGTGTATAATCAAATCAAATTTTCAATAAGTGTAAATACTACTATAACGATCGCCTATCCTAGTTTACAACAAATATTGTTGAAATGTGCTACTCTAACTAAATAATTTCCCTATGATTCTTAATAACAAAAATATAACATAGTAGCCTCGCAGTTATGTAAAATGTGATTAGTTCACATAATCGCGAGTCTTCTGTAAATCGGTCAGCTATCAGTTGTTAGTATATTTGTGCCCATACCATGGTACGACTTTAGTTATTTTTCCAGCATTCGCTAAGGCTGCTTTGTTACTATTATTTTATTATTTAAAACAAAAACAATAATGACCTTTGATTCAATAATGGCAATAACTTTCTTACTTTGCTGGTTATCTGAGCAGATGTTACCTTTTCCTGAGATACATTTTCCCATAGCAGATATAATTTTGAAAGCCCTTCTTGTATCTAGTTTTGTATTTCTCTAATCAACCATAGTTGGTGATTGTTGGTCGTTTATTTTTTAGATTTCAAAATAATTTAGCGCGTCGCTTAAACACTCAAATACGAAATGGCTTGGCAAGCATGTGTGTTTTACAGCGCCTAACGAATAATAAATTATAATCCGCAGTGCGTTAGTTCCGTTCTAGACAGCCTCATTTTGTTTTCATTTTCTTTTATTATTTTTAAATTATGATTATTAGTGATGTGGTTTGGTAATCGAGCTATGTATGCTATTTTGTTTCATTCACATACCTAATTATGTCTATTTTATAAATGTTAACGCTATCGAGATGATTCGATAAATTGGCAGTTAAATCGTTCACTAACCCACGTGTTTGTTTCTTTAACATCTGTTACGTAAACATCTGGAATACATGCTTTAGATAACATAGCTTATCAGGAGAACATTACTTGCGTTTTCGTCCGCAGGTTCATTCAAGATTATATAGCGTGACTCGGCTAATGGCCGGAAATAAATTTTCGGTAACGATGCGTCACACCGTGCCGACACCTTTACGTGCACTTTTTTCGGCAATGGAAGTGTTTCGTTGTTGCATAACAAGGACGATTTATCTAATTAAGATTGTTAAGTTGAAGCATGGTCTCGCCAAAATACTTGCTTGAACAGTAGAACACGTTATATAAAATAGCCGATCACTTCGCGCTACACGATGTTTATTAATTTGGGACAATTGTTTTGGAAATTCGCATATTCCCATTTGCAATCGAAGTCTGAATGAATTAAGCAAAAAATAATCATTATTTATGTATTGTCAGTCAAAACAATATACCAATATGACAAGAAAATAAACTAAATAATGTGAAAGTAGTGCGTACTTTTTATAAAAATATAATACTTACATAAAAATAATAATGAAACCCCGTGCTATTCAACGATAGGTTAACCCAAATTACTCTATTCAATAGTAAATAAATTAAAGATTTATATTTTAAATATTTATTTTATATATCCGTACTATGCTAATAGTTATAACTTAACACCAATTGAGACCACTAAAAAGTGTGAAATATTTGTTTATAAACACTGATATCTAAATGATGGATATTAAATAATAACAGATGGTCTTTCTCCACTTATTTTATTTTAAACTTAAAAAAAGAAAGTCTAGAAACTTCTAGACTACATGTTTCGGCATTTGTGCCATCTTCAGGGTCTATTCGTCAAGGGAGAAACGAAATAATAATTGTCGTAGTTTTAAAAATCTTGAAGTTGTTGAAATGTTATAAATAATAATAGAAGAAGAATACGAATTGAACTCTAATTTAAAATATTATTATGTTGATCATGAGAGTGAATATTGAAAAATATCGCAGTGTTAACAAATGTGTTTGTATGACTAGGAAATAATAGTAAATGCGAGTATAACATGAGGTTGGTTCTAGATGAGACTGTACAAAGTTTCGACATGTCCATTTAATAGTTGCGGCACATTAAAATTAAATCTGGAGAAGACTAGATCGGCATCAGTTTGGTTATGCAACAATTTGTATAGAAATGTCAAACCAACATTTCTGCGACGTATCTCAAGGAAGTGAAACGGGAAGGCGTAAAGTAGAAAACAATAATTGCGATGCCTTCTAAACTGAAATATTTTTGAAAATCTTCTTTGAAGATATTCGATCATGCAATTGTAGAAATCATAATAAGGATTCTATATTATAGGAGCATGTTACAGCTTTGACCGCACAAAATAGAAGAATAATACTTTTAAAGTAGCTAAGTTTCTGATGGAATTTGAATTTCGCAAAATAACGTTCAGCATTTTATTGGTCTCAGTCACAGTTTTACGGACGTGTTCGATGAAGATCAAGCGGCTATCAGAAGATATCCACATGTCGCATTTCCTATATACCTACCTAAACTACCAGATCGTATGGCGTAATCAAAAAGCAGTACAAATTTCTTCATGGTGAAAGAAAGGACTTTTTGAAACACTGAGGTCTAATTTGTCATGCGAGCACCAGTGATCCCTGACAATTAAGCTGGTCTTTAATCCGACACAATCCTTATGCGAATCAACCGAGATAAACAGCTTTACACCGTCAGCAAGTACCAAATCATTACAACCAATACTCCCAACTATCATCATTTATAAATGTAATCAACAACAGTGGCCCCAGATGATACCCTTCAGGCACACCGAAATTTACTTTTCAAACAATGGAAAATCCATTGTAGGAAACCAAAAATTCGCGGCCACGCTAGTGGGATGCTCTATAAAGGTATACAAATCTTTTACTCACAAAACCGTGCTGCTCCAGTACAAAGAAAGCACTAATCTGTAGACACATATTCAGCGTTACATATTTGTGCGTCTACTTGCTAAAGTAATAAGAGGTTGGGGCAAATGTGAAAAAATGTTCCTAACAAATAAATGATTTTATGATTACGGGGCGCCTGATGAGAATATAAATGCTTGGACTTTATCCAAACTTTTCTAAAAAAAAAAAACATCTTTCCTTTGCACATTTATATTGTCATAATACATATAATAATTAACAATAATCATAATCTGACAAATATTAAAACAAAAAATACATTAAAGAATGAAACCAAAGAAAAACTTCCTGCTACTATTACTTGAATCTGCAATTTCAGAATATGATATCGGATTGTTCACTACTAAACTATTTGTCCCAGCTTAGTAATGTGTTTCTTATTTGAGTGCAATATTATGAGCTAAACTACGTTTATGCAACGAATACTTCATAAAGCTAATCTAGGTCTACTTCATACTAGCTGACAAGGGCACGATCAAAACTGAAGTTAACATTTGCTGAGTTCTCCTTACATGCTAAACTTGTAAGATTAAGTTGAGCACAATGGCTTATGATATGGTTTCGCCACCCACGAGTCGTAAATTCGTATAGGTTGTATTGATAAACTGCTCGCCGACAATTGGTGATATTAAAATCTTAAAAATTTAAAGATTTTTGTTTGTTTAATTGAGAATAAACCGGATTCAAATTAATACGTAATATATGATGTATGATTTTTTTATATGTTTATATATTTTGTCAAAATTACAGATACATTTTTTATTTCCTAGGAGATTCCAAGGTGAGGTATTTCAATTTCAAATTAATGTCATATTTGTCGAAACAGTGACATTGTAGATTTCTATAAATTATTGTTATAGATATATAATTTTGTTTAATTTTCACTCATCGGAATATCAAGTGTTGAAGCATAAACTAAATGCAAATTTACACACATTTAGCACAAGGTTTTTTTTTCTCAAAAAGTGGCAATATCGACCTTTGCTCATAGATTGTTAGAATTTTATGTCAAATTATGCGACTTTTATTGTTATACAAATAATAATAGTTCCGGAATCTACAACTATTTTGAGGTCAAAAATATAATAATAAAAAAAAATTCATGGTATTTAGAACTGCTTACTGATATTCTTTTCTAGCCTTGACGTTTAAAGCAAAATTGATATATGAATGATGTAAAAAAAACACTTAAAAAAGTTTATATTGTCGTGGAATGAGCATTTGATATTATTTAAGTGTAAAGTTACTAGTCTTACTTTTAGATATTTTAAAAATAATATTGAAAATAATAATATAAAATGGTTAGAGAATGAAGAAAAGGAGGAAATGGAAAATAATGAATAGGTATTATATCTTTAAGATTTTAATACAAAATATGATGACGCCCCGCGTTGCCGCCAATTTTATTTGTCACGCTTGTGCAACATATTCTTTATATTCTTGTAGCACGTTATTAAAATTCTTGACGTCATTTTGCATTTCGTTACTATCAAACTGAGGCGTCATCATATTCTGTATTACAATCTTAAAGATATAATACCCATTCATTGTTTTCCATTTCCTCCTTTTCTTCATTCTCTAACCATTTTATATTATTATTTTCAATATTTATTATATCATATTATTTTTAAAATAAATAAAAGTAAGACTAATAACTTTACACTTAAATAATATCAAATGCTTATTCCACGACAATATATATGTATGCAGTTAGACGTTATTTTTACCAGCATAGAGTTAATTGTATAATAGAACAATTTTTTTTTCCAATCAAATTTCAATTTAAATTTTAATATTATACGGATATGTTGCACGCGGCTGATTGTGAGTCGTACGTTCTCTGTTCAATAGTTAGTAATTTAATATTTTTATTGAAGGCAATCATATTATCTTGTTATTTTTATTTTATTAATTTGACATAGCCAATGTGAGTTTATTTGAACAATTAGTGTTGTTCAATTAACAAAAGGAGTGTTATTAAACAAATGAGGCCTGTAGATGTAAAACTCGGTAAATGCAAGTTCGGTCAGTTTTGAGTTGAATATGGCACGTTACGCTAAAATGAATAGATGTAATAAACTAACGGTAAAGGTACAAGTCCCAGTATTTACTGTGTGAATGTTTCTTAAAAATACGGACATCAATAACACATAATCACGTGAACGTTGTTCTTTTGGCAATAGCTACAAATATTATGTTTGCATTCATCTAATTTTGCATCTACAGGCCTCAAATAAGGGTTAGATTACCAAAATTGTAATTCATTTATTATAATTATGGTGTAGAGAATCCTTTCCAATCTACTCTCACCTTTTCCAATCAATGCTCTATCTAAAATATTATTATTAGCAGATTCTATTTTGATCGGTCTTTATAATGCAAATACCCCAATGTATAAATATTATTAGAAAAATTGTCCCAAAGGTGACGCTTTTCCTATTTCACTTCAGAAACAATACATATTCAAAAATGGAACGGCAAACAATTATAAAATATTAATTTGGTGGATTTAAGAAGCAAACATCTGTGAGGAAACTGCGACTTTTTGATGTAATTCAATATTGAGATCATTCTTTTCCTAAACCTGGCCCAATTTTTCTAAAAAAAAAAGATAACGTTCTGGTCTAAGCATTATTAAAAATAGTTTAGGTGTATGATCAGCTTGATAGGTGTTTGTTTTTCTTTGGGTGACGATATCTCCTACTTCGACAGTGATATTGTTAAAATGAGCAAAATTTGGTTAATCCACCACCTGTCGCTTTCTAAGGATATTATTATCACCTAACAAATGCATGTATTTCTTGGGTGATCCTTTTTTGACTCTGGGTCTGAAGATAGTGTCTGAAACCGAAATCAGTAAACCTGTATATCAAAAATTTCATTAAAATTTGATTGGCCGGAATTGATATTCTGATTACCATTAAATTTTAACTCAATTAATGTAAGCACAACTATACAAATTTATAATTTTTAAAATACTTTTACTAATTACTACTAATTACTTTTGCGACTTGGCACTGGTGGCCACATTAAAAAGTTTACTTTTCTGCAAGCAATTGAAAAATAACATGTATATTTGTGCTCAACGATTTCCGGTAAAGAAAAAATGACATTTGCTTCAGAATCATCAGTGTAATAGGCCATTGAAATCTTGTATGACAAAACAAGCGCTTGGAAGTGATAAAAACATTTCCAAAATCCGTAACATGTTGAAGCTGACAAGCGCATAGAAACTATACCAGCATATCATCAATCAAAGACAAACATGAGACATGGTTACTGACAATCATCACATCGCGATTGGAAGGATTGCTAGAGATATTGGCATATTGGTTTCTCATTTTGTTGCATAGTTTTGACAATTGGTTAGTAATGATCGAAAACAATGTCGAATGGAAGCTGCTCATATATTACTGAATAAACCAACGGCGATCGATTCTATTTTAAAACCTTTGTTAATTGCGTTCTTCAATTTAGCGACATCGTGTATCAAAATCTTATCAGCTTGTCGCCTGTGCGAAATAATCCAAAAAATAATACTTGGATTTGTGACCAACACTATATAATATAAAATAAATCCGACGTTAATATTGATTATGTTTAATGACTTTAATAGGTGTTTTATAGATGCAAAAAAAGTAATATAATAGTAAAATCGAACCTGTTCTGCAGCGAAAAAAAAGCAGGATTTTATGTTTTTTCTTATAATTACGTCAATTTTAAGAAAAGGATATAAGCTTAAGGAAGTCTCAGCACAGATATTTATGTCAATGATCTCAAAATATGCGCATATTTAATTTACTGTTTTTTATATAATTTGTGTAGTCGTTTTCATGTATTACCACTTTAATTTTTTAGATAAAGTAGACGGACACAATCAAACAATATTATAATTTATTTCTTCCTGACATAATTTCAGTTACGACAATATTGTA